>DWLH01000363.1:0-22249 GCA_018249795.1 Heliconius telesiphe telesiphe
TTTCACTCCTTGGAGACAGCTATCCAAATACAAATTGAACAACCAAGCTGACATGGCGCAACCTTGTTTAACACCCGATCGGATGTCAAACCAGGACGACATGCCAGCTCCTACTCGCACGCAGGCTGAGTGACCTCTGTAAAGAGACTTTACAGCCTGCAGCAAGGGAAAGGGGTGGAATGAGGTGAATTAACATTTAACACTAGGTTCCCTCTGCCTACTCTGCTATAAGCAGGATATAGTGTGAGGTATAAAAATATTCTGTTTTCTATTTTTACCAAAGAACAAAATAAAAAAAATAAACAACAAAAATATTTGAAGACGCACTTACTACTACTTGCTTTAACAAATATTTCATACTTTATTGACATATCACAATTTTGTTTCATTTCAAACGTCTTCAGCATTGTGGTTGTCGTGGTGCAGCGTTGCACGTCGAGCACAATCTGTTATGATTAAGAGTTCGATTTCTACTCGGAGTAATGAATTATTTTTATTTCCTCGCTCTGTTAACAAGACAAAACGCAGAGTTGAGTTCCGCTATTCAACACACAATATCTCGGAAATCGGGCAGTGCGTGGGGAACGATGTATTTTAACACTAGGTTCCCTTGGCTACCCCGCCATTTGCGGAGTACAGCGTGAACGCAAAAAAAACTTCAGCACATTACAGGCTAAAGAGAATTTTATGACTAATGCCTTAGTTCTCATCTTTGTGACATTATGTGCTGAGTTTCTGGAACTGACGCCTTACTAACAACAAAATTAATTAAAAAATCCACTTCAATTTGCCTCTTTTAAATACAATTCCGTGTCCAAAATAGAAATTCTATTTTCACTCATTATTCATTAAAACGCCAAGACATTTGAATTTAAACATTTTTATTTGTTCCAAGAAAAAATAGGAACATTTTCCTGTTATATCAAAATATAAAAAGTAATAAAACAAACGGAGGAGGAACAGGAAAAATAGATATCCACTAATCGATATCGTAACAAAGACTTTAACGCCGAACAAACACTGAGTATATAGTAAGAGGGGTTTTTAATCAAAACTTTGACAATATTCATCGGCTTCTATTTTGCAATTGGCTTTGAAAAGCTGATTGTGTTGTCAATATTTGTTTTTGTCTAATTATACAGAGTAGTTGGTAGGTTGATAGACAAACTGATACGAATGATAGAGGATGTCGTTTCTAACTGTTTTTACCCTATATAGCATGGTCCGAAGTTTTACTGTTTTCTTTTTATCTCCATATCCAAGGCCAGTCGTGGCGCAGCGGCACGAAGTGTGACTGTTAAATCGACTGGTTGTGGGTTTGATCCCCACTCGAGGAGATGAAATGTTTACTTAAATTTATATTTCCATTTCTTCGCTCTGGTTTCGAGGCTAAGCGCGGCATTGAGCTCTGCCACTCAATACGCAATGCCTCCAGAATTCGGCAGAAAGTGAAAGTGGTGTCTTAACACTAGGTTCCCTCTGCCTACCCTGCTGTGTGCGGGATACAACGTGAAGCTGATTTTTTAATTTTATTTATCTCCATTTAAAGTTTTTTTCTAAATATGTGCACAATAAGCTGAGTGAGTATTTTTTTTTTTTTTATAGAGTCTGATGTGTATCCCATTTATTAATTTAATCTGAAGCCGCCTA
This sequence comes from Heliconius telesiphe telesiphe, assembly GCA_018249795.1. Classification (NCBI taxonomy): domain Eukaryota; kingdom Metazoa; phylum Arthropoda; class Insecta; order Lepidoptera; family Nymphalidae; genus Heliconius; species Heliconius telesiphe. Next base: position 1,651 of record DWLH01000363.1, read on the forward strand.
AATATTACTGCTTATTATATATTATAATTACTATATATTATAAATTTTGAAATCTAGAATATGTTGCAATAAAAAAATTCAGCAAGTATTAAAATATCATCAACACATGATGATGAAGCTTAAATCTTGTATACAGCAAATGACTATTCCTTGTCGGTGACTATATTTATAATTATATTAAATTATAATATTCCTTCTAATAGAAATTCAGTTATATTATATTCATGACAATCGCGACAAGTAACGAGGCGTTGAGATTCAATCGTGTGAATTATTTAGGCTGAAATATATATAAAGCGTTAATATGGTATTTTTAAAGAGTAATATAGAAACGATTATATAGCCAATAAAGTGTAATAGATATTGTTTTGATTTTTTATTTCAATCGTAGTAAATTTTAAGGGGCACAAGCGTGCGAATGTAAACGCTATAAGTTGTGGGTTCGATTCCCATTCGAGCAATTGGAATATTTTATATATTAATTTTCTACGTTCTGATGTCAAGGCAAAGCACGGCGTTGAATTCTGCGACTCAACACGCAATGCCTCCTAAATTTGGAGGAAAAAGAAGAACGTCCTGTGTGTGGGATTACAGCATGAGCTTATTTATTTAGATCTTTTAATATCCTTGTATGCCAAGACACTTGTAATATATTTTGATGGTTTTTTTAATTATATATTTTTATATAATATAATTGATGTTTTTTTTAGATTCAAGTTTGGCGCTACGGGAGTATGTCTCTGTATACCTATTACTTGTTTTGATTCATCCACTGTCACCAACCTCTTCATACATTCCCTCCCGCCTATTCTTATGTTTTTAAAGTGACCTTCCTCCAGTAATATCGATAATATATTAAAGAGGTCAACTAAAGTCCCTCCAATATATCTATATTTTAATTTTCATTCTCTTATTTAATAAAATCCCTATAACATAATTAAATCCAATATAACATAACTAGACTAGCTTGAGGCCAGTATCAGGGGCACAAATTTGCGACGAAGATTGTGGGTTCGATTCCCGCTCGAGAAAATGAATTGAATTGGGGAGCAGAAATGTCTTAATGGCAACATACTATCTTAACACTAGACTCTGAGGCTCCCACTGCCCAGCTATAAGCATGATACAGAGTTAATCTAAAAACAAATAACTAAACATTTTTACAAAAATAATGGAAACACTACCACATTTACTTTCTAACAATCAATCCTTTGTTTCATAAGATGCAACAGAGAAGCTCATAATATTACTTCGGTCGGTGTATATTGTTCAAAAGTAAAAGCTTACACTTTTTGTTCCGCAGCTTTATTTGTGATTCTGACTACAATACAAACCGTCTGTCATTTCAAATGAGAGACAAAAGAAATGAGCGCATGCTACTCAAACTGAGGATTCAGATCGTACTCACCCGTGACTTACTTTTATTTGTTTCTACGTATATAGGTAATATAAAAATATATACATGGATATATAATGTCAGATTAATGTTTATTCTGTGAAGTCGATAATTTTGTGTTATTTTCTGGCATGTTATTTCGTTGATGAATAAGATTGTTTTACTCTTTTCCTTTGGAATAGGAGAAACTTAGTCACTTCATTGCCCACGGCTATTTTTAGATATATTGCATGTTAAGCGGCGGAACTTAACGCCACCTTCTGTGTGCCAGAACGAAGAAATAATAATATTTTGAAGTATAATCGTTTTCTGATCAAATATAAATTATTAAAATAATAGTAATTATATGTCGCCGCGATCCTTATTGTGGGTATATAATTATATTGTCGATATAGTTATTTCATATTTTTAATTTTTAAAGTGTTATTCCACACTTAGGAAAGAAAAATACTTATTTAGAAAACGTATAAAAAATTGAACGTAGTGACCACTAAGCCATACGTTCTATCCAAGCTACGTACTACGTACGTGAGGCCAGTCGTGGCGCAGTGGCACAGGGTGTGACTGTAAAATCGACTGGTTGTGGGTTCGATCCCCACTCGAGGAGATGAAATATTTACTTAAATTTAGATTTCCATTTCTTCGCTCTGGTGTCGAGGCAAAGCGCGGCGTTGAGTTATGCCACTCAACACGCAATGCCTCCAAAATTCGGCAGAAAGTGGGGAACGGAGTGTCTTAACACTAGGTTCCTTCTGCCTACCCTGCTGTGTGCGGGATACAGCGTGAAGCTAATTTTTTTTTATTTTTTTTTATTGTAAATATGGTTAAGATCTATTTATAATAATCTACGTGAAGTCTTGGCTCTGGTGTAGTATAGAACACTACTCGTACTCTGCCACATAACCTCGACTATTCGGATAATTGATTATTTAATTAATCAATTATTATTGTAATTATGAGTTACAAATAGGTGTTACCTATTTGTAATTACACTGGGCTGGAGCAGTGAAATCGAGTGTTGTTATAACGGAAAGGGTACCCTGAAGCCTACACCTGTGGTCGCAAGTCCCGGGCACTTCTCCGAGCTTCGCATCATTTAATAAGTAAGATAACATTACCTACCTACCATCCACAACTAATATTTGTCCGTAACACTTATCGTTTATTGACTACCTTCTTATTATTTACTAGTGGGCGCGCGTGTCTTCGCCCGTTTATTTGTACCCTTAGGGGTGAATTCTAAAAAAACCAAACACGTGTTCAATAAAATATTTTTAACAGTCTGAATTAAATTTTTTATAAAAATCGGTGGCGATTTAAAGATTTTTCCATACAAACTTTCAACCCCCTATTTGCACCATTAGGGGGTGAATTCCAAAAAACCATGAAACACATATTCAATGAAATGTATTTAAGAGTCTGATTTAAGAAAAAATCCATACAAACTTTCAATCCCTATTTCATCCCTTTAGGGTAAACATTTTTCAAAATCCCTTCTTAGTGGATGTCCAGATTACGAAAATAAACATCTGTCCAAACTTCACGTTTCTACGCACAGCGGTTACGGCTGTGCGTGCGTCTTACCTCAGTCAGTCAGGTACATGTCCTTTTATATATATAGATAGAAGATAGATTATGCTTGCAATTATAACCCTCCATAATTAGTTTACGTTTAAAATCGTTCAGTTATTTATATTTTCAGTTATTATGTTAAAACTATCTTATTAAAAGTATTTATGTTAAAATTTACTTTCTAAAAGTTTTTGAACATGTGTGATGTGTTCAGATATGAGTAGAACCAGAGGCCAGGACATGATCGGAGGTTCTACTCGTTTAGTTTTAACGCCCACCACGCGTCTTCTCCGACATATATTATGTGTTTTTCAAGATTATTTAAAAATCGAAAATCGAATGTTCGTACAAAATAATATATTAAATAATGTAAAATTCAAAAATATTGTTTTCGTATAAATTGGGGTAATGCAGCCGGTATTCAACCAATATTTGTCCTGCAGAAGCGAGCTATTCGTGCAATCTATAACCTGAGTCCTAAAGACTCCTTAAGGCAGAAGTTTAAAGAAATTAATATATTGACGGTTGCATCTCAATATATTTTTGAAAATGTTATGTATATTAAGAAAAATATTAATAATTTTACCAAAATTGGTGATTTTCATAATATTAACACTAGAAATAAGCATAATCTTGATGCACCTGTAACTCGGTTGCATCGAATACGTAATTCTTTTATGGGACAATGTGTACGCTTTTACAATAGGATCCCAGAAAACGTCAGAGAATTTTCTATATCACGATTTAAAAAAATTGTGAAAGGACGTTTGTATGTTAAAGGTTATTACCAAATTAATGATTTTGTAAATGATAACACGCCTTGGGAATGAAATGCTCGCTCCAGTCTGTTTCAAAGGTATCATTGTCATAGATAATTAAAAATGTATTTGTTTAAAATTGATTTTAAAAAAATAGGTCCCGCTTAGTTTCTTGCGCCGGTTCTTCTCAGGTCTGAGGCATTAAGTTTAGTGAACTGGTGGTAAATTATTTGACGTTAAAAAAATTAAGCATGTAACTTCTTATTTTGAATAAAATTATTTGAATTTGAATTTGTATAATATATTAAGTAATTTTGGGGGTTAATGTTGTCCGCGTCCGTAGGCGAAGCCCATCATGGGCTTCATGACACTAGATACCCTACACGTGACCCCTGGGCAGTGCCAAATGGACAACACTGTTTCCGGTGGTAGGCTTCGGCCGAGGCTGGTTACCACCCTACAAGCTAAATCGTGCCGCCAAACGGGATCTCCGCGTTCCGGTACGCAGCTAGTAGTAGCCTAAGTGGAGGGTGGGTCTGTGCAGTTGCATCTTGACAGTAAGCGGTTTGGAGCAGCTGATTGTTGCGGCACCGGATGTCTGGCTCTGGAGGCTAGCGTGATCCGAAGCACGGTACACCGCTGGCCGACCGTAGGCCGAAGTAGCGGGAAAGCTACCCGTGATAGGCTGCCCCGCCACCTGACCAAAAATCCCGGGTTGTTCCACCTTGCCGGTTGGCGACCGGATGGGAGGACCAGGTGAGTATCCCCGGGGGGGTTTCGGGCATCCCCGCGGTCTTCAAGCCAGCCTCTTCTGTCTGTGGTCGCAATCAGCTCACTCCTATGGCTAAACAAGTCAAGATGCCTCGTACAACTGCCTCCCTCCTGCCTATTCACATCTTGCCTCTTCTTAAATTAAAAACTCATGAATCACAAAAATGGAAACAAGGTTAAACAGCGGTTGCACGTCCTCCCATTGAAAGTGCACCTCACCAATATTCGAGGCTTGCACTCAAATATCAACGCCGTCCACTACCACCTTGAGACCGAAAGACCGCATCTTCTATTCCTAGCTGAGACGCAGATCAAATGTCCAGCTGACGCTTCGTACCTTAACTACCCTGGCTACTCCTTGGAACATAGGTTCGAACAACGAGCAGGGGTCTGCGTGTACGTTCGCGATGACATCTGCATCAAGCGTCTTAAAAAACCTTGAGATACCAGGTGTATCTATACTTTGGGTACTGGAGCTACACAAAATGTGTATGCTGGTGTCTACCGCTCGCACAACGGAGGTCTGGAGACAACCAGGCTCTTTGATCATCTCAGCGAAGCCGCTGATGAGACTCAGCAGAGGTACCCAGCCGCACAGTTATTCGTTCTGGGAGACTTCAATGGTCACCACAAAGAGTGGCTGTTCCCATACCAGACGACTGACCACGCTGGACGAGAGGCGCATAAATTTTCATTATCGCTAAATCTCTCTTAACTGGTCAATTGTGCGACGAGGGTCCCCGATGTAGAGTCTAGCTAATTGCTTAGACCTTCTGATGATTACGGACCCAGACCGATACTCTGTGGCAGTTACGGCCTCTTTGGGCTCCTCTGACCACTGTCTGGTGAAGTTTGTATCAGTGTACTCACCGCCCGATCAGGGCACTTGCGGTATAAGACGGGTGTGGCGATACAAGTCAGCAGACTGGGATGAGATGCGGCATTTCTTTTCAGCTTATCCTTGGAGATCTTGTTTTTCTTCAGGAGAATCGTCGAACTGTGCAGAAGCCATAACCGCAGTCATACGGCAGGGCATGGAATATTTTATACCATACTCTGATATTCCTTCTGGTAGTAAAGCTCGCCCATTGTTTGACGCTGACTGTGACCGTGCAGAAGCGCGAAAACAGGAGGCGTATACTGCATGGACTGATGCTTGCACGCGCAAAGCTCCGAATATTCGTGAACTGAAGAAAAACTTCAACAGGGCCTCCAGACTATGCAAAAAAGAATAACGCAGAGCTCGTTTCAACCGCATTCGAAAAGTAGGCGCTAAGCTTGCCTCGTACCCAGCGGGTAGTAAGGCATTCTGGTCACTCGCGAAAGCGGTCGAAGTGAACTTCTGTCGATCCTCTTTGCCGCCCTTGCAGAGGCCAGATGGTTCGCTTGCTCACACTGCGGAAGAGAAAGCGGACTTGTTCGCTTCTCTTTTTGCGGAAAATTCGCGTCAAGATGATGCAAGTAAAACACCACCATCATTGCCTCACACCGACTGCTCTATGGAAGCTGTCCGCATTCGCCAAAAAGAGGTACGCGTAGCAACATCTGCAAACTGCAAAATCAAGATGTGAATAAGGCAAGCGGCCCAGATGGCATTCCTGCAATTGTGCTGCGGAACTGTTCGCCTGAGTTGTCTCCGGTTCTGACACGCCTGTTTCGACTCTTACTAGAGACTGGAGTAGTACCCAAGTCGTGGATACGGACTACCGACTGACCTTCGCAAATGGATATCAGACTTCTTGAGTGAGCGATCGATACAAGTGGTCTTAGATGGCCGCGTATCTGATCAACAGGCTATAAATGCCGGAGTTCCCCAAGGTTCTGTTCTGTCCGCAACCCTATTCCTGCTGCATATTAACGATATGTTAACACCCGGTATCGTTGGGTACGCTGATGACAGTACGGTTGTTGACAAATATATGTCCAATGGTAAGGCCAGCCGGAACGAAATCCAGTCTTGTCGAGAGTCTATGGTCGATGTTTGAACTTGGCACTTCAGGGCGTCTCCGAATGGGGCGTTGCCAATCTTGTCAGGTTTAACGCTACCAAAACTCAGGCGTGTTTATTCTCTGCAAAACGAAGCCCCTTCGATCTTGCTCCGACTTTCCGAGATGTACCCGTGCCGATAGCTGATCATCTTGAGCTTCTTGGCATGAACCTCACGTCAGATTTGAACTTTGGACGTTACATCGAGTCTTTAGCTACAACTGCAGCTAAAAAACTAGGTGTCCTGCTGCTAAATATCAGCTAGTGACCTAAAACTCGATTGAAAATCGCGCCAAGAAGCTCATTGGAAGCGATTGTTGAGGCAAAGCTGCAAAGCCTTGAACATCGTCGAAAAGTAGTCTGCCTGTCGATATTTTACAGGATACATTTCGGAGAGACTTAGTACTCTCTTCTTTCCATCTGCGGGGCACTAGACGTAGGCAGGGATTTCACCCATATGTTGTCGATATACCACCTTTTCGCACGCAGCGCTTCGCCTCCACTTTCATAATGCGAACTGCTAAAGAGTGGAACTCCCTGCCTGCTGAACTGTTCCCCGACAAGTATAACTTGGCCCTTTTCAAGGCAAGAGTGAATAGGCATGCTCCACCATCGTTCGCATCGTCACTTACCACCAGGTGAGATAGCGGACAAATGTTTGCCTATCTACAATATTATCTTTGGGTAGCGGAAATTTGTAAAAATCTCCCTACAGAGACGCTAAGAACAATAAGAATAAATAATTTGTAACAAGCTTATAAAATTTTTGACATAGCTCGATGAGAACGTATGGCTTAGTTGGTCAAAGTGCAAGAACAGTTACCAAAGAGGCTCCGGTTCAAGTCCTGCTACGTTAAAATTTTTATACATTTTCTTAATAATTACTATTAATACTGTGTAAGAAGTCAAATAAAAGCATTATAGGTCAACCTACACGCTACAGTAAAATACTGAATATTATTTTATTTGTATAAAAGGTTCATAATCAACAAGTTGAGTAAATATGAACTTTTATAAAAGTCTCAAATTTAGTTGTCGCATAATTCGTTTTAGCGTTCGTTGTAAATATTACGAAGCGTAATGAATATTCAGACACTAATGTTGTGATGTAGCATAAATTTTGTTGCAAAACCTAACTCGAAAACCATAGATGATTTTATAGAAATAACATTTAGGTCGTTGTGGTGCAAGAGTACCAGCGTGCGACTATAAACGCGATGTTTGTGGGTTCGATACTCACTCAGGAGAATGAAATATTTAATATTTTTACTTCCTTGTTGTGGAAACGGAGTATCTTAACACTAGATTATCATGTTCCCTTTGCCTAGTAGAATACAGCATAACACTAAAAATATATACCATTTTAAAAACATATTCAGTCAATATACAAAGTAGAGAAAAAGTAGAGAATAGAATATTTGACACTAAATTGCCTCTATGCCTGTTCCTACTACGTAAAAAAATTGTTATTGTAAAAATAAATAGAAAAAAGTATATATTCTTTACCTATTCTACAACTATGCTATCTATGACACCTAGTGTGTCCTAATATAGAGGCGGTTTTGTCTTAAAATTATGGTTTAATTTTATGCGGTACGGTGAATGAAAACAATGTTACAAGATATTTGGGCGTGTATTTTCTACTGTGAATGTAATAGAAATTAAATTCTGCGGTGAAGGTTGAGACTGTACGTTGAAATTATTATAATTTTCATTGTAATATCATATAATATAAATTTTACAGGCTCCAAAAATATATATTATTCTGTACTATTTCTGTATATAACAACAATTGTGTTTTGTGAATCAGCTTCACATTGTATCCTGCACACAGCAGAGTAGGCAGAGGGAATCTAGTGTTAAAACACTCTGTTCTCCCCATTTTCCACCTAATTCTGGATCTGCATGGCTTTTTGAGTGGCGGAACTCAACTCCACGCTACTCTGCGTTCAGTTCCGCCACTCAAAACGCAATGCCTCAAGAATTCGGCGGAAAGTGGGGATTGGAAGTGTCATAATGTGCAATGGAATGCCTTATCATTGGGTTCCCAGGTTCCCTCTGCCTACTATGCTTTGTACGGGATACAGCGTGAAGCCAAAAAACATATAAGTTATTACTTCACTTCACTTTACATCACACAACACGCAGTAATTTATTTCGGACTAAAATCGAAGAACGGAGTGTCTCAATACTAGTTTCTCTCTGCCATGCTAGATGTGAGACAAATCGTGAAGCTAAAAAAATCAAATACTTATTTCGTTTTATCCTCTTGTTGTCTTATTATAGGAACATTAACGAATTTTATTCTGTAGATACATTTTTTATTCGTGGTTTGAACAGATTAATTCTGTTGAAATAAATCATATAAATCATCTTTTCATTTACAATATTTGAAATTACATTCTTGAAAATATTTTTTGTATCTGGTGTTATATCATTGTCAAGCTTTATTAACTCTTATAATAATATCTACCCCTATAAATTATTTGTGGCGAATGAGAGAAATACGATATGTAATGGCTAAACTGGACTCAATTTATTATATTATTAATTAAATGTATTTCTTTTTTATTATTAATTTCTAAGACAATGTTTAAATGAATTTTCAAGATTTTATTTCATTTCTCGGTCCTTCTGTCAAGCGGGAAGAGAGAGAGAGAGAGAGAGAGAGAGAGAGCACAAATAAACTATAAACTTAATGTTGTAATGCATTTTAAATTATATTTCATAAATTTACAAATTGGACCCGATTGTTCCAATTGTAATTAGGAGTTTTGATAAATAAAATTTAACACTCATATTATAAGCCTATCCTAGCACAGTGGAAAAGCAGGTTGGTCATGGATTAAATATCCACATGTAAGTAGAAATTCACATGTATGGATGGATTCAACCTCCATATTACATTTAAATATCTTTTACTTCTCTGCTTGGATAAGACAAAGCTACGATTACGGGTGGAAAAACAAATAACTATAAAATAATATTATAAATAATTTAATATATAAAATTCAGTCTATAAATATTAAGTAAATAAAAAATGGGCCAAAGTGAACGGTAGTACATAACGAATTTGATTAATCGGCCGACGTTATCAAGAACGGCTCCTCGAGGCCTAATTATTCATAACGCTATTATCACACTTCGATCACAAATTAAAGTGATATATTTACCAGAAACAGTATAATGTTCATAAAATTACAATGAAATGTATTATTATGTGATTTTATCACAATTAAAGAAGGCGTTTATTGTGTGAAAGGTGGTTAGGCTATATAGGATGTTTTAGTGTTATTTAAGATATATGTGGTACCCAAAGGTTTTGGTTAATTTATGTAGTAAAGAGAGCTGCAGCTTTTTTGCTGTATGCAAATTATGTGGTAATAAAAAAAATAAAGCATTTTTGAGATAAATAATAAGAAAATAAAAAAAAATACCACAATAAATCACCTTATTATATTTTAACCAAAACTCAACTCGTTTATTTTCACACTTTTCCGAGCTGACTAGTGTTAACACATTCGGTCCACCACTTCCGCTCAATTTTAAAAATATTGTGTGTAGAGTGGTAGAACTCAATTATTTTTTTGGCTTCACGCTATATCCCGCAGCAGATCGTTCTATTTCCGAGATATTTCGTACTTCAACATGTCACTTTGTCTTGTTACCTGAACAAGGACATGGAAATAACTCATTTTCCGGAATGAGAATTGAATCCACAACAGCCGCGTTTACAGTCAACTACTTAGTTATTTGTTTAAATAAAAAAAACAATAAAAAGCCAAATGTACATTTGGCATTTTTCTAAACCGACTTAATAACTTGTCACTAGAGAGAAACCCATCCCATAAATCATCCCACGACAGATCTACTTCGTATCAATCATTTCATAACCTTTAATATCTTTCGGAATGATAGCGAAAACTCCAAATTTACATAGAAGAAGGCGAAACTCGTATTATGTAAATTAGATCACGTCAGACCCAAGATATGGTTTCTCTTGCAGAGATTTCAAGTCCCCGATCAAACATTACGGCGGCCTAGTAAATCCTGCTTATGCCTCTCACATAAGTGCTGTTCCTTAATGTTGTACAGGGTATATATGATTATTCGTCAAAATGATAAAATTGAGGCGCAGATGGACGCTTAAAGCATTTTTTTTATTTTTCTGCTCTCGTAAGACAAAACGCGGCATTGAGGTACGGATCCACTCAACACGCAATGTCTCAAATTGAGGCGGAAAGAGAACGAAATGTCTTGACACTTTATTCTCTCTGCCTAGTTAAAGCTAAATAAACATATTTTTTTAAGTGTATCTAAATCCATAATCTCAATGTAAGATACAGAAGTTCAGTACGCATTACTAACTTGTCCAAATAACAAAATTGCCAATATTGATGATCTTTAGATTAAACATTGTGTATTTTGAAATCTCAATTAATCATTTCTATTTATTTTTCATTATACTTAGAACAATTATTTTGGCTATCTACGTTTGAATTGTAGAATTAAAATCTTTGTTTAATTATTGTGACGAGGAGTCGTTTTGTTTTGACAATTTATGTTTTAACAAGAGGAAGTTGAAAATGAATTTTCTCCGAACGATTTTTGAAAAGCAATTTAAATTATGTCACTTCTTTAAGTAATGTACTTTGCGTTATTTGAAGTTGTCGTGGTAAAGTTACAGCAATTGACTTATAGCGACGGTTATGGGTTCGGTTTAGGCCCTCGCTCTGGTAACAAGAAAAAGCGCTGCTTAGAGTTCCACCACTCGACATGCAATATCTCGAGAATTGAGTGGAAAGTGAAGGAGTGTCTAAACACAAAGTTTCCTCTACCTGCCCAACTATATATGCGGGATACGCAAAAAAAAATAAGTTTGTGATAAATCACTCCGTTTTTAACTTTCCAGTCATTTAAGATATTCTGACGTATTTATTATTCTACTTGCTCTATACAATATTTCCCTTATATTGATAATGTGGATGACGTTTTGTTGGAAAATGAAAGAAAGTTTTATAGAGCGTTCGAAATCAGTTTATGAAGTTTGACGGTTTCAATAGTAGTAACTTTTAGTGTTACTGAAGCTTGGAATATTCTGTTATGAGAGCGGTAGTGAAGTGCTGAGTGTCTAACTCTGTATACAATGGTTGTAGGTTCAATCTCCGCTCATGTTTATATATAAATATTTAAAAAATAGTATTATGTAAAATTTAGTTAAATAGAATAAATTATTATTGATACAAGGTGTGTGAGGCACAAAGAACATGTATATTCTACATTTTATAGAATGGGTAAAAAAATTGAATAGAGAGAGAAGGTAGTAGGTACTGGCCTTTAACATCCAGTGTGAAAAGTAAAAGGAATAGGTAAATAAAAAGTAAAAGGAAAGGAATAGGAATAGGAAAGAAAAATATATTTTTCTTTCCTAAGTGTGGAATAACACTTAGAAAAAAATGTTTAGGAATAGAATTCTAAATAATACATTACCGGTTTTGATATTTATTTATCTATATTTGATTTACTATAGAATACAAAAAAAAAACGACAGAATATTAAAAATATGTATATTTTGAATAAACTCAAATTTAACAATTACAGATCTAGTGAGGGTAATATTAAATGTATTGAACTCAATAACAAAAATCGCAAAGTTTCACTCGATAGCGTGATTCTTAATAATAAAATTTCAAAGGGGATAAGATACCTGCGAAATTCAGAAAAGACCGAATGCAAGATCAGTGTAAGTGGTAAGATATTAGAATAATTGAATGAAGTGGTATACTTGGGAAATATGTTCAGTAGAGATGGAAGATGCGAGATTGATTTGGAAAGGCGTATTGCTGCCGGTAATAGAGTTAATGGTGCCTTGGCTGCATTGATGAGACGGTGAAACGTCAGCACAGTTGCACGTTTGGCCTTACACAATGCAGTTCTGGTACTGACTCTGTTATACGTCAGAGAAACGTAGGTATTACAGAAGAAGAATGAAAGAGAGATGAATGCTGTGGAGATGTGATCTATTCGTAGAATATGTGGTGTCAGCGTAGCTGTTCGAATCCGAAGAGATACTCAAAATGGTAGGTACTAGGGAGGATGTCACAATGAAAATGAAGAACGCTGGTTTGGCCCGTCGAACGTATTGAGTGGCGGAAATCAATGCCGGGCTTTCACCTTGGTTACAGAGCTAAAAAATTAAAATATTAAGAACTAATATAAAAAAAATACTTTCTCGAATTGTGATCGAACTCACAAGCGTCGCATTACAGTCACACTCTTGTGCCCCTGAGCCACGACAGCCTCACCAGATCACGCTTATTTACTGAAATTCCTTCCAGCTCGGCGAGGAGTTTTTTTTATTCCAATATTATGGTTATTATTATGGTTTTATGTCCAATAAATTAGAAATATTATTTCCACTAAGCCACAACGTGACAATTCATACGAGTATAAACAAAATTGAATTAATTACAGTCTCGATATAATCAATCAATGTTACAATATTTGACTGTCATAAAATGATTTGCACATAGGAAACAGTTCGCTGTGATGATAATTTGTTTAATTAAATCATTTAGAAAATTATGTTTAACATAAATTTACGTAAATATAGGCTTATATTAGTTTTCGTATTACAATATTTTTGTATAGAAACAACGACTATTTGATATTTTGCTTATTTATTTTTATTTGTTTGTACAAATTCTTAATGGGAAAAGTCTTAGAAAAAAAGATCGTCATGGACACTGCGCGAGAAAGCGTGAAGCTGCACTTACTATATAAATAGTTCACGCTGAGAACCAGTGTCAAGATATTCCGTATTCCATTTTATTTATACCCCTTCTTATTAATATATTTATTAATATAAACACAAAACTTACTACCGTAAAAGCGCTAGCAGTGAGAGTGGGCAGAGTAACCGATTTCCTACGCTGCAAATGCAAAGCTGGTTGCATCTGACAGCCACGAGTGCCTTTAAAAATGGGCTTTAATGCTGCTGTACAAATTTACTATGGAATAAAGTAGAAATATATTTATATTGTGCATTAGGAATTGTTATCTTAAGTATTAGCCTTAGTGACAAAGTTTCATTTCTTTTACTTTAGCTCACGCTGTATCCCGCACATAGGAGAGTAGGCAGATGGAATCTGGGAGCCTAGTGTTAAGACTCTCCGATCCCCATTAACACAATCTGTTTCTTACTTTTCACCAAATTTTTTCGCCACGTTTTACCTCGTTATCAGCAAGGGGTTTTTTATTTTTTTAATGTATTTTCTTTGAGTAGGAATCGAATCCAGAACCACCGTGTCTACGATCGCACGCTTGTGTCCCTGCGCTACGATGGTCCCATTAGTAGTTCTTACCATTCAATATTACTTATTATATTTAGAAGTCAGATATAACAGTTTTATACCGAGCCTCTTTTGTCTCATATACCTACCAGAGTAGGCACGGAAACCTAGTATAAAGATACTCCGTTTTCCGCAAATTTGCAATATCGTGCCATATTCTTGTTAAAGACAACGAATCAAAATAAACTAAGTAATATAATAATCATTATTCCAAGTGAATGTCGAACCTATAACTATCGCGCCTACAATAAGAAACTTTCATAATGTATTACAAGAACCTACATTCAATTATAATATAGCTACTTAATTAGAAAATATATAAAAATTTTAACGTAGCGGAACTCGAACCCGCATCTCTTGAGTGCACCTCGAGTCCCGCTACGTTCAAATTTTTATGTTTTTCTAAATAAGTATTTTTCTTTCCTAAGTGTGGAATAACACTTAAAATAATGTTTCAAAATAAATAAATTAATCAGCTTCACGCTGTATCCCGCACACAGCAGGGTAGGCAGAGGGAACCTAGTGTAAGACACTCCGTTCCCCACTTCCTGCCGAATTTTGGAGGCATTGCGTATTAAGTGGCAGAACGCCGCGCTTTGTCTTGACACCAGAGCGAAGAAATGGAAATATACATTTAAGTAAATATTTCATCTCCTCGAGTCGGGATCGAACCCACACCAGTTGGTTTTACAGTCACACTTTGTGCCGTTGCGCCACGACTGGCCTCAAAAATATTTAAAAAAATATAATATAGCTTTTAAAATCATAACTCACAAGACGCCTCCATATAACTTTCTAGCGACATTGTCCGTCACCTAACACCTTCGTGAAAGTCAAAGTTTTACGACTGCACTAGGAAATATAAATTCTCATATTGATAGTATTTACAGATAGACTTTTTTATGGGAAAATGGTTATAAAAATTCTCTAGGTGTTGAATGGATTCCTTTTTATTATGGTTTTTAGTATTGAGCAAATATGTATGTATGAAATTCTATTTTTATTATTATAGGTAGAGTGAACGGGTAGATTCTTTTCATGTTCAATCTAGTGTTAAGGCCGTCGTGGCGCAGTGGAATACTGTTTGGCTCTAAACGTGATGCGTGGATTCGATTTTCACATGAATTATTTTCATCTCTTCTCTCTGGTATCTATATAAAACGCGGCGTTGACGATTCGGTCCCGGCGAATGATTATATTTTAATTATTTTCATTTTACCTTTCTGGTAGACAAAACGAAGTGTTGAGTTACGCTACTCACACGCAATGTCACGAAAATTAGTCAGAAATTGGGGAACGGAATGTCTAAATACAAGGTTGCCTACCTTATTAATACTTAAGATAATGATATATTGTTCTCCTAATATATTTCCACTACATTACGTCTTACAAATTTCTAATTCCAAAAAAATATAATTCACAATAAACCGAAACTTCTTCAAAATTAAAAAACCTTCTTAGAAACCGCTTTACCAAACACTATTCCTAGAAATATCAAGCTACAATTCCCTCAGTCCATAAAAATTACTATGCCGTACTACCAGTAAAAACAACCATTAGTGGAAAACAACGCGTCAATAGGTGCGACGGCGTTAAGGTACGAACATCAAAGGTAAAATTAAGT
This sequence comes from Heliconius telesiphe telesiphe, assembly GCA_018249795.1. Taxonomy (NCBI): domain Eukaryota; kingdom Metazoa; phylum Arthropoda; class Insecta; order Lepidoptera; family Nymphalidae; genus Heliconius; species Heliconius telesiphe. Next base: position 17,110 of record DWLH01000363.1, read on the forward strand.
GAGAAACGAGATTTCGTTCCGCAAAAGTACTTGTGGCTCAAAAGATACATCTAGTTCGAATGCTGTAGTAATAGCGGTAGGCTTAACGTGATATCCAAGGAGGAAATTTCATAGAACTTGAACATGAAGTATTGAAGTGCGAAATTCTAGTTAAATATATTTACAGGAAATGATCTTGAATATAAATATAGCAGTGGCAGTGTCTAATTGTATGATATATGCGACGGTTGTGGATTCGATTTCCATTTGGGGGATTGAAATATTATGATTTCGTCGCTATGGTATCGAGACATAGAGGAGAATAGAGTTTAAGGCAGATAGCGTGAATCTAATTGATGAGTGAAAGTAATTTAATTAATATGGAAATATTATTTACAATTCAATTAAATAAAAGAATCTGTAGTGCTTACTTTACAATCAATCGTAAAAGTAATAAATTCACCTCATTCTTCCCCCGAGATGGATTCGAACTCGCAACTGTCGCGTTTATAATCAACAATTTCCTAATTTCATTTTTCAATTTGCGTTTTTAAATAAAAATACTCTAAAACTATAAATTTTTGTTAAATTTAATTTTCCACTGCTCCATATTGTTGCCAGTGATATGCAACTATATACATACATACAAATATTTATTTATTCATTCAAATGAATATTTTCATAAACCATGCGTCACCGGCAGTTGTTCCCCATATAATTGACTACGTATCACTTTCGCCCGCATATTGCGGTATGGTTATGCGAATCGGAAGAAATTATGATTTTTCCCTGTCAAAAGTAACTTTATATTATATTTATTTTGAAGTTAATATTGATTTTATTAGATAGAATATATTTATTATGATATTTATAGTAAAGGTGGCTTATAGTAAGGTTAGGTTACGTTGCTGAGCTCTTAGTGGAAGATCTATATCTAAGAATAGGTAAGAGAATAGAATATAGAGAGAATCGCAATTATTAAAGCTATAATTTGTATCGTATTTGATAGAAATTATTTTCATCATCATTTGTTTTGTTTGTTACAACGAAACAAAAGAAAATAATTAATTCCTCCAAACGGGAACGGAACCCGTTGCATTTACGGCCAAATCCTGTTCCACTGCGACGGCCTCAGAACGATATATGATGAAGAATAAATTTATTATATTATTTTAATTACTTTTTAATTGGAAGCTTTAAGCTACGTAGAAGATACATAACAGAAACTGTGTAAATTTAAACAACGCTACATCCACTTATCTTACGTCAACCTTTATGGTTTTCGATATTTTTCTTTCTGTACAAATACAAAAATTTTTACATAATGACTTCCTTTGACCTATTTCTCGGGCGCAGCCAAGGAAATTCGATTTGAAACTTTCCCCAAGATCTTTGATGAAGCAAAGCGGTACATTTTCCCTAGAATTGTCTGTGAACTGGTGTCTGACGAGGAGCTAATCTCATTCGCAGTTGTGGCTTGTTAGTCTAAAAGTAATGTTCCTTGAAAATAATATTATAACCAACTTATCCTTCGTACTTCGTATGTATTTTCTTGTTTATAAGATTTTCATATAGAAATAGTTTTTATTTGCGGTTTCGCTCGCGTAGTCAAATGGAAATTTAAAAAAATTGTGTATGATATAGCGTGTTTTAAGCGAGGTAAATGTGACCACAGGTACAGAGAAATACATAGAACTGTTAACGCAATGTGATATAGTCTACAGCCTTTGTTAAATGAACTTTTTGACCAACATAAAATATATTTTTTTCAATTCAAACCAGTTGTTCCTGAGATTAACACGTTCAATCAAACAAATACTTCAGCTTTATAATATTAGTATTGGATTTTTTATCTTCACTCTGCATCCCGCACATAGCAGTGTAGGCACAGGGAACTAGGGACCCTAGTATTAAGTTCCCGCCGAATTCCGGAGGCATTTAATAAATAATAATAATATTATATTATTGCTTTTTTTTAAATATAATAAAGTTCCAACAGTAATCACCAAATCGACCGAACGCGTTATTATGTAGTGTTGTAATCTGCATCAAGGCTTTTAATTACAAGGACGTGCTTAATAGTATGCTATTATTTTTTGTAGTGTAATTGTCGAAAAATCTCTCTAATTATTTATATGAGGCCGTGGCGTAGGAACACAAGCGTGTGACTATAAACACGACAAATCGTGGTTTCGAATCTCACTCTAGGAAATGAAATATTTGATCTTTTCATCTCTTCGCTCTGGTGTCGAGGCAAAGTGCGGCGTCGAGTCCCACCACTCAACACGCAATGCCTCCAGAATTTGGCAGGAAATGGTGAAGAGAGTATCCTAACACCAGGTTCTGCCCACCCAGGGCGCCGGGCGCCACCTCAGGGCGAGATACAGCGTGAAGCTGAAAAGAAATATGTAAATTATTTTATTTTAATTAATCAAAGATATGATAGAGACACTTTTTTTATTTTTTTCGAAAATCTATATTTTTTATAACTAATAAGGAATTCAAAAAGTAGCTTTATTATATTAACTTCTTGGTAATACAATAATTGTAGGAGTGATATGGTCACCTTCTTTATATTTTAGAATATTTTGTAAACAAAATAACAAACCAAACTTTATACCTGAGCACAATAATATAACCAGTGAGTTAGAAGGATAAATTTTAAATTTTCAATAATTATTTTATTTACATACATTCAATAATTCAATCTAACCGTAAAATGATTCCCATTTGAACGTATAGATGTGTAAATATTTATTATTGATAGGCCATACTAATCAACTTCCGACGTCAATATATTATGCTAAACCGGCGGTATGGGGCAAACATTATATTATATTAGGTGCGGTTTCACTTGGATAAGGTAAATTCAGTTATTTACTTGTTTAATTTTGTATGAAGCAGGAAATTATTTTGATGCTGCTAGATTTTTATTTATATATTGTTATGTTTATTTATTTATTGGATTTATTTATATATTTTTTTAATCTGTACTTAAACACGCCGATCTTAGGTAGTTATGTAGGAGTCTAGGGGATTTGAATTGAAAAAATATATTTTTTGAAAAATTATGGGCTATAGTAACTGATTATGGATAGGGAACAGAGTGTCTTAACACTAGGATACAGCGTGAAGCTGATTTTTTTAAATAACAAGTTTATATAATTATTTTCAATGTGCATACTGTACGGGCAGCCAGAGATCTGAACAATTTCAACTTGAAATTATAACAGCAAATTTTTAACGTACCGTAGCGTTTGACGCTCCGTTCTCTCTGACTACCCCTCTGGGCATACAGTATAAAGATAAATAAGTAAGTCATTACGTAATGGAAACTCAGCTATTTTACTATTATTAATAAAAAATATATTTCCGCTTTTTTACGAAGTAGGAAGCTAGTGATAATACACTCCGCTCCCGATTTCCGGCACAATTTTCAAGAAATTTCGAATTAAATAGCGGAATTCTTCCAGAACAGAAGAATGATTGTAATTTAAATACAATAATTTCCATGATGATTCAATATCTTGGATATTAAGCCCCAAACTAACGTGTTTACAGTCAAAAGCTCCCTTCTTTCTTCTCCTACGTCACGACGCCATGATTTTATCGTAGTTAAGTTCACGTAATATATATATTTTTTTTATACACAATCGACTTCAAAACTATTCTTACATATATACACAAACTTAAAAGCTAAATTATAGGAAACAATATAATAATTACTACAAAGTAAAGAACATCAAAAGTACATACAAATCAATAGAGAAACATAATAAAAAATAGATAAAATAAATTAAATCAGCTTCACGCTGTATCCCGCACACAGCAGGGTAGGCAGAGGGAACCAAGACACTCCGTTCCCCACTTTCTGCTGAATTCTGGAGGAATTGCGTGTTGAGTGACAGAACTCTACGCCGCGCTTTGCCTCGACAACAGAGCGAAGAAATGGCAATAAAATTTATTTAAGTAAATATTTCATCTCCTCGAGTGGGGATCGAACCCACAACCAGTCGGTTGTACAGTCACATTTTGTGCCCCTGCGCCACGACCGGCATCATAAAAATAATAAAAAATAGATACCATATTATATAGAACCTCCTCCTCCTCCTTTTTGAAAAAATCACAAAAAACTAACATCAAATCACAAGATATTTAATCACTTCCAACCAAATACTTCAACAAACTTATTTATATACATATTAATAGCTGCCATGCGAACCAAATACCTAACACCCAGCTCAGAACTCGCCAAGTTAAAGGTCGGATGAATTAACTATATAGTTCAACGCCAACAATACACAACTTAATATGAATGAAGATAAATTAATTAATATCAGAAGCCCTTACGTAACGGCTTTGTTGGCCTGAAACTGCTGAAACAGCTGAAACTGCTGAAGCTGAATCTTATCTGTCCTTGAATTTTGGCCTTGACATGTAACAATAGAGACAATTTTATCATGATATCTCAATCCACGACTACTTTGTGGAGTGGCGTCGCTACGATTGTGAGGGTGCTAAGTTTAATTAATTATTTTAAGACGTTAGCTAATTTCAACAGTTGGTTTTGAGTTGAAATTTGTATAATATAAAGTAGTTTTACGCATTTTCACGTATATGTAAGTAGGTAGAGGGAGCCAAGTAGTTGAGACACTCCATTGCTTATTAGTTAAAATAATCTTAGAGATATAGCGTGTTGAGTTGCGGAACTCAACGCCGTGCTTCGTCTACCAGAGCGAGGATTTATTTTCATTTGAAAATTAATCAATTTAATCATTTCCCGGGCGTGTCTTGACATTAGGTTCCGAGGTTCCCGCTGTCCACCCTGCTATTTGGGGGATACAGTGTGAAGCTAAACATGATCATTTCCCCGATTTAGGATCGAGCTCTCGACCATCATGATTACAATAACACGCTGTAGCACTACGCTACGGCGCACACAGGTGAAATTTACACGATTGGTGGCCAAAATTCAAAGAATAAAGTTTCTCTAATTAAAAAATAGTAAACTTAATTACCTACAAGACTTCTTTCTCTATCTATTGGTTGCTAGTTAAAAGCTTGACACTTTTTATTTTATGACTTACATAGATCAACAATACAGTCATAGCTTGTAGGAATGATTTAGTATTATTTTGCATTATTTTTAAATCACGTTTGA
>DWLH01000364.1:0-22209 GCA_018249795.1 Heliconius telesiphe telesiphe
ACCAAACTTTAGAACCTAAATTGAGTTAAAACAAAGCAATTGGTGAAATTTTCAAGTAAATCGGTTCAGTAGTTTCAGAGAAAAATGCGGACAACAATATGTCGACAGACAGACAGACAGACAGACAGACAAGAAATTCAAAAAAAATCTTTTTGCTTTCTATTAGTCTTTTTAAGTGTCCCTCTATCCATTTCAGTCAAAATTACTAAATGTACAGACAAAATATTTTTACTGTCTTATTATATATAGAGATAGAGATTAATAAATTGCAAGAGATTATAGATTATTAGATTCCGGCTTCCGTAAATTCCACTGCTTTTAATTTTTTTTAAGAATTCTGAATATTTATATGGTCACCACCAAGAAAAATATATTATGAGAAAAAATTTATACTTTCAAATATTTTTTTATATTTGTAGAAGTAACTTTTCCTTAATTTTTCTAAATAACTAGGTATTTTTATTATTTTACATATACATATTAAGTGAGTATACAAATTAATTCAATAATTTCTTATAAAGGGACAATAATTAAAACAAACACAGCACATCGAATAACATTTAATAATATCCATACATTTATATGTTATAAACATTTAAATATAAAACATTGAGTACAATAAATCAATATATATATATATATACCAAATTTGTGTATAGAATAGGACACTTACTTTAGGACAAGATTATTTGAATTGGTCTTTGAGGATATTAAATATTTAATATTTTCATTTCTTCGCTCTGGAAATTAGGCAAAGCGCAGCGTTGAGTTCCAGCAATCAACACGCAAGGCCGCAAGAATTCGGCGGAGAGTGAAGAACCGAAAGTGTCTTCATGGGAACGGAAAAAAGTGTGACGGAATATTAATATTAATAATATGTATTTAGCTATAAAAGATTTATATTTGAATATTTGCTTTGCTTGCTTTGTAACATAAATTGAAAAAATCTTATAGAAATTTATATAGCAACACGATTATCTATAACAATCTAATTATACATCACTAAATACATACACCAAAAATATTTATTATCTATTATTTTATATATTAAAAAAAACATTTGTCATTAAAATGTTTGCCAACATATGTACTATGTGGTACTGTTGATAAAGTATAATTTTTAAAAATCTGGCTAAGAACAAAGTACAGTGTGTTTCTAAGTTTTTCCTTAAAAAATAATATACTTGCCAATTTACATTTCATTTAAGTAGTGCAAAAATATATTATAGTTTTTACTAACTACAATTAAATTAATAAAGAACGACCTCATTGCATTACAATTTATATATTTTTAGGAAACAATAATATTTTAATCATTTCAATTTTTTTTTATTACGGTTATAATCATCGTTAGTATAATAATCGTTATTAATAGACTTTCGTCTAGTTTCGTTTCAAAGATCCTTAACAGAAAATTGTTAAGAAACTTTTTCTATTATTTATTTAAGAAATGTATAAAAAAAGACATTAGCGAGATTTGAACCCGCGCCTATTGAAAACAGTCCAAGAGTTGGACGTAATCCCGCTACGTTTAAACTTTTATACGTTTCTTTAATAAGTCATTTTCCTTCGTAGTAATACGAATAGACCACGACAGAAATGCCGTTATAAACGTCAGAAAATGGCAGAAAATTTCGAAAATCTTTCATCTACACTAGATATGTACTTGGACAAAGTCGTCAATGCGACACAAATTATTCTGTCACAATAAATATTGCAATTAGAGACATTCGTATTTATACAGAGACACTCGATGTATACACTAAGGGCACCCTGTATAGTGTCGTGGTCTATTCGTACCTAAGTGTGGAATAACACTTTCAAAATGTTAAAAAAATATATATTATTTTTTATTTACAATTCTCGAAATACGAATTTCAAATGTTAATAATATTCGAAATTTGGTCGCATTTGTTTTAAAGGTTTTTTTTTTTCATATGAATTAAGTGTAAAGGTAAAGAGTCTAAAGTGTATAAGTAAAAAAAATAATCCCTGTATAGTAATACGTTAGTTCGAAATGATTTCGTGATTTAAATGTAATATTATTTGAAAAAAAACCATAGAAATATAAGTATAATATAAAGACTAATGATTTTTATTGATGAAAAACATTTCATAACACAAAATAAGATAATGTTTGTTAACATGTTACAAGCTATATTCAAATAACAAAGAAAAACATTTAAAATAAAAAATGTACCTTACAAAAATTACAAATTATTAATTTCAAAGATTTTAAAGACTGGAGATACGAAATGTATGTGGAAAGGCGTATTGCTGTCAGTGCCTTACCTACATTGATGTGACGGCGAAACGCCAACACAGCTGCATGTTTTGTCATACAAATAATAAACACAGTGCTGGTAACGACGCTGTTATATTGAGCGAAAGATTATTACTGTGGAAATGCGATCTCTTCGTGGGATATGCGGAGTTAGTTTAACTTATCGAATCCGCAATGATGAAATACGCAGAATAGTAGGTACTAGCGAGGATGTCACGGTGAGAATGAAGAAGAACGTGTTCAGGTGGTTCATTCAAGATCGGCAAAAAAGATTTATGAAAGAAAAGTTAGTAGTAAGAGAGGCATGAGGAAACATCGGTTTAGCTTTGAATACACGGTATTGATAATACTGGAGGAAGTCACGTAAAAGACATTAGGACCCCCTGGATGTATAGAGAGGTTGATGACAGTGGATGATGCGAAAGAGGTATGCAGAGACCGTGGCGCCCCGTTCTCTCTGGTTACTCCACTAGTGATATAGCATTAAACTAAAAAAATTATGGAATATTCAAAAATAGTTAATTATTATAAGGTTAATTATCATTTTCAGGTACAACCATGAAAGAAAAAGAGTTTGATTTTATAATAATGAGAAAAAAAACTATTTAAAAAATTATAGCACATATAAATATATCTTTTAAAGTAACTTCTTTCCACGATAAGTTATTATTTATTTATATTAGATATAATAGTACTTTTTTTAGTGGGAGAGGAACTGTGTAAACTAAGTTAATAATTATAATAAGCAATAACAATTATTCAAGTTGACGATCCTTAAGTAACAAATATGTAATAGAACATTTTATTGTAATTAAATACATATATTATTAAATACATCTTAATGTAAGTGAAATAATTATTTTCTTTAATTTATATTAGACTAGCAACCCAAATGCGACTTTGCCTGCTTAATATTATTGTTATATAAAATCTTTGCATAAGTTGTGGCCTATGTGTTATTCTGATATATATAAGCTATATTACTGAAAAATTTCATTAAAAATCTGTTCAGTATTTTTGGCGTGAAAGTGAATCAAACATCCATCCTCACAAACTTTCACATTTATAATGTTAGTAGGAAAATTAAGAGCAAATAAATAATAATACAATAAAAGCAAAATTTATTTTACTTAAATACCACCACTGAAAATGTATATCATATACTTTAAACATAATTAATACAAACACAGATTAAAAATATTTATTATTTTGTATTATGTATTGGTAATAGAAAAGAATTTATTTTTTACCTGTAAATTAGGCCATAGATTAAAAATTATTTCTTAAAAAACACTATAACATGCACATGCAAACATACTACAACATTAAAAAACTTAACAGAATATATTATTAATAGACATAATTAACAATGAATTAGTAATCGAGATCAAAAAGAAACAAACCAGTGCCTTACACTTTTTTTTATAATCATGCAATTATACAGATAATATATGTCTATATAAAATATTTTTTATTATTTATATCCTATATCAACATTTATAATTTTAAATTACAAGGGTTGATAACTTTAATATTTAATAATACAATATCCAAAATTTTATATACTTTATAAAACAAATATCAGCTTTATAAGCTTTTGATGAAATTAAATCCTTAAAATGTGAGCCTTTTATTTTGTAAAGTAAAAGGTAGAGGTTACACTCAGTTTATGTATTTGTATTTTTCAGCGGGCGACTTACTACTCTCGCCCTGCGCCTCATCTCAGTTGGCCGTCCACTGGAATAACAGAAAATTATTATTTAAAAAACATAATATGTAGAAATTTATAAGAAAAATATTTAGAATGTACTAAAACTTTAAATGTAGCAGGCTTTGTAAGCACTCTTTGTCTTGACAACATATATAATATATTTTCATTAATCATACATTGGTATAATATGCTTGTTACAACTTTGTTTAATTTTGGGTTTGCTGATAGTTTACTTGGGAGAATTAATTATATCAAAAAATTGGGCAGAACATGGGAATAGAATGTCTTAAGACTACATCCTACTTTAAGCGGAATACAGTGAAAACTATATTTAAAAAAACTTTATCTCTGGTATGAACCTTTAAATTTGCTCCCCCCTCCTTCCTTAGCTCCTGTTCCCGTCGATCCATCTCTTCAGCACGTTCCTGCATACGCCTGACCCTTTCTGGATCCTTGACACCTCTAGCAGCTTCCTGTGCTCGGCGACGTTCAGCAGCTTCGGTCTGCTGCCTGCGTCTTGTTTCCTTTTCAAAAGACATGAAAGTTATTCTATAGCTTATGAATAATAAATATTTCAGTATAAAGTTTAAAATATATAGAAATAATTTAAATTTATGCACACAAATATATGAAGGCCAGAAATATGAAAAGACTAATAAACCAGAGTTCTTGACGGATCTTTCTTCTATATGACACAAAAATGTTGCGAAATATTTTTCATAATAACTTACTTGTACTGCAGCTTTCTATCCCGTTTCTTTATTCTATATTAGAGTACACAACAAACCTAAACAATATCATACAGCAAAAAAGTACAAGGAAATCTATACTAAATAAAAAAATATATAAATGCAAATATTTAGAGTATTATCTCAGGTGTTATAAAGTTTCTAAAAGCCACTAATAAACTTACTGCATCTGGAGTCAATACTTCTGACGCTGAAGGTCTACAGCAAGACGTAAATATTCCCATTGTAGGAAAAGAAAACTTGTTTTCGTAAAAATTATCACGATCACATTCCAATCTTATCAACTAACGTCTATTACTTAGTTATTGTCAATAAAATTGACAACTGTAAGTGAGTTTAGAAAAGTTAAAACAAAAAACACTGCATACGTCTAAAAATCTGTAAATTAAATTAAAAGAAAGGAAATCGTTATCGGAAATAATACTACTTTTTTTTTAAATAAAATTATACGACACATAAAATACAACTACATGTTTTACAATTGTCTAATTGAAGCTTTTATTTCACTAACCATTCTCTTCCAAATTATAAGTAAATTTGCCATTTTCGAATTTAAAAAAATGCTTGAAGTACACTACGTATTTAGTTTCAATATATAATTACATACAATCACTGCGCAAGTTGAAGTTGAGCTTGAATTAAATAGAACCGATCAATACTGTAATATTACCAACTAATAAAATAAATAACGAGAGCATAAAGTTTTTTGGAGAAAGATAAAAAAAAATACATATACCTATTACATATTTTATGTAATTCAGTAGAACAATATATAAAAATTAATTTAGATTTTTATTAGTTAAATATTGTGTTTACGGATAGCATTATACATTTAGAAAAGTATACTATTTGTAATGTAAGTTATATATCTTATTGCAAATAAAGAAAATTTTATAATATTGAATTATTAAACATTTCAATATTTTATATATTCATACCGATTGAAAACGACGAGGTCCAGTACTTTAATTTATTTTATCGATATTAGTGGCGCACTCTCCTAATATGCAATATCGATATCTATATTTCACACTAGTGTAAGGTACACCACTAACGCAAAGTACGTGAATTTGGACACTGTCGCATAATTTTAGATTTTAATAAAATTGCGTTTTAAAAATGTTTTCACGCCTAGCTTTGCGTTCAGGTACGTTTAATTATCAATATAATAAATGTACGTCAGTTTATTTGTTATAATTTAATAACCTTGGTGTTAGGGAGGTTTATGTAATCGCCAGTGACAAGTGCCGAAGTGATGATTCCGAATTTAAAAAATTATATTTCTATAACTTACCCGTATACCTATAAAATTGTTTAAATATTTCCAATTATTATTTTGTTTATTAAATAAGATTTTTATAATTATGAGTTCTAGTTAAAAATTAACCTAACTTCGTTCAGCTGATTTACGTATTACATGTAATTTTAGATATCAAGTTTTCCAATTTTTTTTAAACCTTATTGATACGTCTTAAAATCTTTTAACGATCAATTATAAAATAAATAAGTTTTTAAATTATAATTTAGCATAATAATTAAATTTGTAAAAAAAAAATTCCATATATTTTTCAGTCGCAGCCCGACAGACACCAACAGCCCTCGTAGCACGAGGCTCAGCTTCTTCCAGTGAGGTAAGCGGAGTGCGAGATGAGAAAAACTTCCCTCGCCCAGTGAGAGGTGAACCTGGAAAAGTCAGACTTGGATTCATTCCAGAAGAATGGTAAGATCTGCTTATTCTTGTTCTTCAAGACAATTAGAAGAGTCGTTATTTTTATATGATATTTTGCTATTACCTATATTTTAACTTTACCATCACACTATCCTGTGTATAGCAAGATAGGCAGAGAGAACCCAGTGTTCAGGCACTGTCCCCCATGCATCACCACACCACCACAATGAGTGGTGAAACTCAATGTAGTACTTCAGTTTCAGTACTGGAGCATGAAAATTAAAATATCTCATTTTTCAGAGTGGATGTCAATCTTATATCTCGTTACTGTCAAAGGCTACACCACTATGCCATGAGAGGACTCTGTCTCTATATACATTTATATTATTAATATTACAAGAATTTGATTATATCTTACAAAATTATCATATTATAATTAAAAACATCATATTTTAATGAAAATAACATTATTAAGAAAAAATCTTATTTCTTTTTCCAGGTTCCAATTCTTCCATTCCAAGACTGGTGTTACTGGTCCCTACACATTTGGTGTAGGTCTTGCCACATATCTCTGCAGCAAGGAGATCTATGTTATGGAGCATGAATATTATACTGGCTTATCAATCTTTGTGATGGTGTATTATGCTAGCACTAAGTTCGGACCCAAGATGGCTGCTTGGCTGGACAAGGAAGTTGATGTGAGTTAAAATAAATTTTAACACATTTAATATTTTCATTTTAAGACATGATGATTATGTTTAGTTTTATAATAATTAATATATAAATATATATATATATATATATATATATATATATATATATATATATAAATATATTGAAAAAAAAGTGATTTTCTGCAATATTTAACTAATTAGAGGCATTATACAATATCATGTAAAGCAGAAAAATCAGGTTGCATCATGTTATCAATATCAAGGTATCATGTTGTTAAAATTTGCTTCATAAATACTGAATTCAAAGCTGTAACTGCATTCAGATAGGTATATGCAAAATAAAAAAATAACTTAAACATAATTTACTAATAATAAATGAGGCCAGTTGTGGTGTAGTATTGCGGGTTTGATTTCTACTCAAGGACATGAAATATATATTTTCATTTCTTTGCTCTGGTGCTAAGTTCCGCCACTCAACATGAAATGCCTACAGAATTTGACAGAAAGTGGGGAGTGGGAACACTCGGCTCCCACTGCCTGCTACTTGCGAGATACAGCATGAAACAGAGAGAGAGAGAAATTTAAAATAATTTAGAGTCACTGATGATACAGTGAGCCAATGGTGGTTGTAGATGCAGTGCCCACTCGGCGGATTGATTATTAATATATTTAATTTTCTCACTCTGCTAAAATAAAGCACAGCATTCGTTTTCCACCATTATGCTATTTCTTGAAATGGGCTAAAATTTTATAATTAATGTTCTTAGAGAGACCACTCGTGGTGCAGGGGGATAAGCATGTGACTGTAAACACGACAGGTTGTGAGTTGGATTCCCACCCAAGGAAATGAAATATTTAATGTATTCATTTCTTCGCGCAATGCCTCCAATCTTCGGCGGAAAGTAGGAAAGTGGGTATCAGAGTGTCTAAACACTAGGTTCTCTCTGTCTACCCTGCTACATGCGGGATTCAGCATGGGGTTAAAAAAAAAATCTTCTGATTACCCTGGTAGCTGTCACCTGAAAAAAAATTAAGAATAGCTCGACACTTTTTCCTGCATAGAAGTGTAGGTAAAGTGAACCTCACACACTGCCCAATTTTTTATGTTAGCAGGGAACCCAATGCCATGCTCTGACTTTGTTACCAGAGCAGTAAAATAAAAATAATATTTTTTTCGTATGGGAATCGAATTCACATATCATGCTGCAATCAATCATATGCTGAGCCATAAAGGCCTCATAAGAAATAAATATAGATATAAAATTGATAATTAAGAATATTTTTTTCTTTAAAATATCATTTTCCAGGCAGTGGAAGCTGAATGGAACCAAGGCCGTGTGGAAAACCTCAAATCCTTAGAAGAAGCCATTGAAAATGAGAAGGAGGCGCAATGGCGTGCTCAGGGACAGGAACTTCTTATTGAAGCTAAGAAAGAAAATGTCCTTTTGCAATTGGAAGCTGCGTACAGAGAGAGGATGATGAATGCTTACTTGGAGGTATGTTCTTTATTCAGGTCCAGTACCCAAAGCGTAAAATGGATAGGCAAATGTAATAAATCGAAAAAAGAAATAGCAAAATGCTTTTTATTAAAACAGTATGTACATTTTTGATACATAGTAGGTATTTCTTGAATTGTGAGTTTTGCAATATTGGATTATAATAAATAGATTAGAGGCAAATCGTGGCGCAGCGACACAAAGTGTGACTGTAAAACCGACTGGTTCTGTATATTTACTTAAATTTATATTTCCATCTTTTCACTCTGGTGTGGAGGCAAAGCGCGGCGTAGAGTTCCGCCACTTAACACGTAATGCCTCCAGAATTCGGCAGAAAGTGGTGAATGGAATGTCTTACACTAGGTTCCCTCTGCCTATCCTGTAGTGTGTGGGATACAACGTGAAGCTTAGATTGTAGTTTTCTACCCAATTAAATAAAAACATACATATATGTTGAAAAATATCAATTACGACAATTGACTATATGAAAAATATAAACCATCTCAAATATGCAAAGTGAAATATATAAAAAAAAACATATAAGGAGTTTTTATATATATATATATATATATATATATATATTAAATAAGTAGAAAACACAGTGACTTAACTTAGTCCATTCATTATTACCAAAATTAAATTAATAAATAACTTAATAAAGAAACTTTAATTACAGGTCAAACGCCGTTTAGACTACCAACTCGAGAAGTCTAACCTAGAACGCCGTATCGCCCAAAAGAACATGGTCGACTGGATAGTGTCCAACGTGACCAAGGCCATCACCCCTGACCAAGAGAAACAAGCCTTGGACCGCTGTATCGCAGACTTGGCCGCTTTGGCCAAGTAGACTTAGCTATTTATGTTCTAAATAATGTTATTAAAGTGAGATCGATTGTATAGTTTGTGCTTGTTTTATTTCTATTAAACAGAATTAATCATTCAGGTGCAATACTTTTTTTTGTAATTAATATATTTATATAAATATCAGCTTCACGCTGTATACCGCACACAGCAGGCAGAGGGAATCTAGTGTTAAGACTCACCGTTCTCCACTTTCTGTCGAATTCTGGAGGCATTGCGTGTCGAGTGGCAGAAGCGAACGCCGCGCTTAACCACGACACCAGAGCGAAGAAATGGAAATATAAATTTAAGTAAATATTTCATCTCCTTGAGTGGGGATCGAACCCACAACCAATCGGTTTTACAGTCACACCTCGTGCCGCTGCGCCACGACTGGCCTCATTTTTTTTTTGATTTAATTTTATATAAATATCAGCGGTTTCGTCACATATAATGTTATCAAAATAAGATCGACTACATAATTCGTGATTGTTTTATGTCTATTAAACAGAATAAATTCCACACACTTAAAGCTCAACTTCAATACAAGTTTTTTCTACCTATCTGATCCTAAGAACATTATCGTATAAGCTTTTATTTATATTGTACTTCATAAACATATTCTTATACGCAATATATGAGGCCATCGTGGCGTAGTGGCTAGCCTGTGCCTGTAACGTGAGTTCGATCCCCACTCACGGGAATGGATTATTATGAATTTTAATATCATCATTTCTTCATTCTGGTACCATAGCAAAGCTGTATCATAATATATAAAGAATAACGTGACAAAGACCACATCCCGAACGGGAGAAACAAGCCCTGGGTTGATGTCGCAGAATTGGCCGCTGTATCCAGATTTTAAGTACTTATAATCGAGCATCCAGAGACTTATTGGTTATTTGTGTTCTGAATATTATTATTAAAGTAATTTCGATTGTATACTTCAAGTTTGTTTTATTATCTATTTAAGTCAGCAGCTTCTCTTTAGCATTTTTTTAACTTATGTGGAAAACATGTACCCTGTGTGGCCTCTGTGGCCTGTGTGGCCTCTGTTACGTTGTACCTATATTAATATAAGTACAACGTAACAGAGGCTATAACAACCGACCATTCAAAAGAAAATTTTAACTGACAACGCATGCTTGGCAGGTTTGGCCAAGAAAAGAAAAAATAAATCTGGCTAAATAATATTATTAAATTGAAATCAATTATATATTTTTTTTTCTAAATAAATTCCCCTGAAATTAAATTTAACTTTTTCTTAACATGCATCAACAAATCTTCCATAAATGTGTATTTTTTTCCATAATATAACTATAATAGCTTATTTATTTTTCACGATCGTATTCAATATATTACTGCCTTTCTTACATAAGAGTACTAAACATAATTGTATACAATTTGAAATTAGCTGAATTTCTTTGACATTTATCGTAAACTTTAAATACAATTACTAACTCGTACGTTAACAACTTATGTGTTAATGTTATGAATAAAAATTAACTAATCTTATAATACTTGGCTAGATGTTTAACTGGTTGCGTCAATTTTAATGCAATTATTATAAAAAAAATCAAATTCACGCTGTATCTCGCACACAGCCGGCTAGTGTTAGACACTCCTGAGTGGCGGAATTCAACGCCGCGTTTTGCCTCGACACCAGAGGGAAGAAGTAGAAATATAAGTTTCAATAAATATTTTATGTCCTCGAGTGGGGATTGAACCCACAACCGTCGCGTTACAGTCACACATTTGTGCCCCTGCGCCACGACGAATTCTAATTATAAACTTTAATATTAAATTAATGCCTTTCAGTAATTCAGTAATTCCCGTAATTTAAAAAGTTTACCTCACCTATGATTGTAACCAAAAAGGATATATATAGAATAAAAATCCATAAATAGTTATATATATTTTATTACAATACGGTATTACTTGACAACAGTACGGTTATTCAGTTAAGGGCGTAAAGCCCACAGTTAAAGCTCTTTACAACTTATCGTCACACTCTTAGCCTAAACTATTACTTCATCCACTGAGAATATAGCAAAGTATCAATTATCAACAATAAATATATCAATTGTAATCAACGCGAATTGAAAATGGTTGATGGTCAATCATCAACGGTCAATATCTCGTCACGTGACTTCTTAATGAGAAATGTCACTGTCATACATACGTTTGATTTTTTTTTGTTTTTGAGTTATTGGTTTTTTTTTTACGCGATACCTTGCATATAGCACGGTCTTTTCTCCACTTTTGCGTTTTAAATGGCGTATTTCAAAGAAATTATAATAAATTCAGTATGAAGAGCAACAAAATATAAGTCATTATTTTCTTTTATAGATATATATAAAATATTGACAATTTAACAAAACAAATCAATATTCATCAACACAAGATAAGAAATGTTTCAAATATTTCATTGGCATGTACCACAAACTAAATATAAACATTTTTATTGCGTGTGATATTTTTATTGAATTAATTATTACATTTGCTATAATTCTTTCTATGAATTCTTAATTGTAAAAACAAAACGACACTAATGAACTATTAAAAATATAGCTATTACAATTTCTTTTATATGAAGGATTCCTTGACTTCATATTTTTTTAACAAAGTAGGGTAGTTTTGTAATATTTTAAATTCTTAAGTGTCGCTTCGTCCACGGCTACCCTCCATATAAAATCGATATAAACAATTGCATGTCACAACATAAAATACTGCTCACCATTTGTGCTTAAGGTAAACATACAACTACATATATCAAATTGCACAGAGTATAGACAAATCTAGATAATTAAAAAAACTACACATAAAAAAAGTAAATTCCAAGTACATAAATACTCTACGATTTTACTTGTATTGGTATGTAAAAAATATATGTAAAAATCCTAGATAAGCAATTATAAAAATTAACATTTTTACAATTCTTATGATATGTACAATAAAGCAGTTTAGAAATGAATATCAGCCACATTAAAAGCTAATATAAATATTGTATCAAAACTTGTGCATAAGTAACGTTTCGCTTAGCAAAAAATGTGTACAAACTGATAATAATACGATATAAAAAATATATAGTATATACTTTTATAAAATATCTTACACACTGGGTTTATCAAGTCAGTAATAAAATAAAGACTTGAAGTTTTTTTTTTTGGAGTTTTAGATCCATTTCTTTAAAAAGTTGTGAGAAACCACAGATTATTATAATGCTTTTATTCTAAATGATTAATTATTTTCACTTAATCTATTACAATACAAATAAACAACAGAAAGAGATGTGACATTACAGATTTTTTTTAATGTTAGAAGCATTCGTTTTTTTTTTAATTTGTGCCAAAATGTAGACTTGCGCAATTTTTTAAAAAGTATAATCAAGATTTAAAATCTGTAACACACAGTACACAGTTACTAAACTTACAAAAATAGTAACAAAAGGATACACAATTAGTATTTGGTTTCAAAACATGTAACAGTCGCACATTTCAATTCAAAATTAATATTTACCAGCAAATGTTTTTAGTAGTATGAATTTAAAAATAAACACATTTCTCTTACAAATATTACTAAATAAATGATATTACACAAAAACAAAGAAAAGTAAATTTATTTGAATTATGTGATATATATTTTAATTTCTTGAATTGATGATAAGGATTGAAATTGTTTTCTATTAAGTTGTCTTTGGACTTAGTTCAGAATATAATTAAGCTTATAAAAATGTTCAAGTTACAGATTAAATATTTTATAACAAACTTTTTAAATTTTTTTTTTTTTTTCTTACAATGTTGTTTTATTCCAATTTTAATTGGAAACAAGATAAGTTATCTTTATGTTCAATTGTAGCATGTAGTGTATACAAACATAACTATTTCTACACTAAAGGATAAATATAGTTTATAAATAAAAAAACTATAAAATAAATAATATTATTTTACTTAACTAAAGCAATTCTATTATCACTGGATTTTCTTAAAAATTTATTCATCTATAAAAACCTGATTTAATACAAGTATAAAATGGATAAATAATTTTGGAGTGCCAAAACAAAAAACTTGAATAGAAATAGATATTAAATAAATATCTTCTTTGATTTTCGCGATTATTACACATTTTAAATGAAACTAATTTAACCGGATTAATCGCATAATAGCAGATATATACAAGGAGGACTTTGAGGAGATGGCTCTTAGCTCTGCACCCTGTCTACCTAGGATATGTAAGCAGTACGTAATGACACTTTTACCATTTTACTTATGGACAGTATTTATATATTCCTAAACCACCTCAATTCTATTAATGACAATATTAAATTTACAATAGAATTACAGGCAAATAATTCCCTAGCTTTTCTTGATGTTTTAGTCCCAATGGCACAATAGGCCACACAGTATATAGGAAGCCCACACACGCGAATAGATACCTCAATGGTGAATCTCACCATCACCCTACACAGTTATCTACCATTGGCAAATCTTTGTTTCAGAGAGCCCACCACTCTGCAACGCTGAACATCTAGGGGACGAGCTTCGCCAGGTGAAGAATACCCTTCATCAGAACAAGCTACCAGTTCCCCGCCAGCGTTGTCAGAAGACCAACAAGCCACCCACAGTAGAGAGACAGCCGGCACTTCTACCATATGTGAAGGGGTTTACAGACAGGATTGGCAACATCTTAAGAAGAGCTTCCATAAAAACCATATTTAAGCCTAACAAGAAAGTGAGCCAATTCTTGAGACCAGTAAAAAATTATATTCCTTTACAGAGTGCAGGTGTATACAAACTAGACTGTGACTGTGGCTTATCATACATCGGTCAAACAAAGAGAAGCATTGGTGTTAGGGTGAAGGAACACATCTCCGATATCAAGAATGGGCATGTATCGAAGTCACCTGTGTGTGAGCATACTGTGGATAAACCCAGCCACTACATTAGGTTTGATAAACCCCAAATCCTCGCTAAGGAAAACAGATACATTCCTAGAATGATCCACGAGGCTATTGAAATACAAAAACATCCTAATTTCAATAGAGAGGATGGCTGGAAACTTTCTACCACCTGGGACCCACTCATAAAATCATTGAAGTCTCAAACCCACCATACCAGAGGGCAAGATACTATCAGCTCATTCTGCAGGAATCCAGGGCAGTACGCGAGGCAATTATGAAATCATTGGCGGTAGTTTGATATAATAATTATGTCAACTGACAGACGAATGCCACCTCAGTCTACCCGTGACCATGGACTACTGCAAAGTGTTCGAAACGTCGGGTTTCCAAAATGTAAAATTTTAAATATACGCGATTAATCCGGTTAAGTTAGTTTCATTTAAAAATAAATATATTATTAACTAAACAAAAGGTGGTTTTGATGGTTAATAAAAAAATTATATATGGTGCTGTAAACAAAAAACAATCAATAATACAAATTCGCAGCAAAATCGTGAAGCACCATATAATATTATATTCTAATGACAGATAAATCTTATGACCTTATTAAAGAGTACAAAAAGAGTAAAGTATTATCTTTTATTCTAGCTCCACATTGTACCACACATATAGCAGGGAAGGCAAAGGGAATCTAGTATTATCAATTTCATTCTTTATCAATTTCATGTTGGATGGGTAAATCACAAAAAAGATTGATTGGTAATAGAGACAAAATTAAAAAAGGGATACCATAACAACTTAGTTACCTATACTTTTAGAAAATTTTGAACCAGGCTTTATCCAGTTGATTAGATGCAAGAGACAACAGACGATGATCTGAATAAAAGAATTTGAGAATTTATTCACACTTAATTCAAAATGACTACAGTGGAAACCACACAAAGACGACAAATTTATTAAAAAATAAATAAAAAAGAATATTAGGACAATAAAAATTCAAAAACATATTTCCAATATCCATAAAACGCTTACAAGATTGTAATTTATTGTGAGAGCAGAATGTCACCCTTACCTTACTGTACTCTATTTTTAAAAGACCACAATTTCTATCCTAATGACATTGACGTTTGACATAACACTTGACATTTGACAGTTACCTGACATCGATCGTTACAAGATGGTGCACTTTTTTTTCTTGTTCCTACTTTCAGATTTAATATGAATCCTTTCGGCTTCTTGGAAACGACGCACAAGTCGTACTAACTCGTGGAAGGCTTGATCTACGTTCATTCTGGCTTTAGCACTGCATTCAATGTAGGGTACTTTCAATTCTCTCGATAAGCCTTGTGCCTCGTCTAATGTTACCTGTTTGAAATAAACAAATATAGATTAGACAGTTTTGTCTTCTTGCCAAAGGGAAATTTAAAATAATTCATTCCCTCGAGTGGAGATTGACCCCAGAACCTTGCCCAACAATGCCACAATTACCTCATTAAATTTGGATCACTAAAACTTATAAATTATTTTTACAGTTGGAACTAGAAATCCTTTTTTTTTTTGTTTTACTCACTTATATAAGCAATTGGAACTATCTATTCAGATGATATCTTATGAATTGGAGTAGTAAATGTCTATTGAGTTAGATTAATTGGACATGACAATCTGACTTCAGTCAGTCTGTCTGTCATTCTGTTTGTCTGGGCTAACCTCTGGATTGCTGAAATGATTTTTATGGGAATTTCATTTGAAGAAAATGCAAAGTGCAAAACACATAATATAGGGCTACTTTTTAAATGGATTTATGAGGGGAAAACTGAATTTACCACACGAAACCTAACACTGATAGATATGAAATAACCAAATATTTCGAAAGGTTTTAATTACATTAATGAATTTATTGTATAACAGTATAGACAACCAACTTTACTAAGATAATCAACCATTTTTTTACTTATTTCCTAAGTGTGGAATAACACTTTAAAAAATGTTAAAAAATCATTTTTTTTCTTTAAACACACTTAGAATAGAATAGAATAGAATAAACTTTATTGCACACATAAAACAAATAATAATATAAAATGAACAACATAAATTAAAAAAAAAACACGTATGCAAAGGCGGTCTTATTGCTTTAAGCAATCTCTACCAGACAACCTTTGAAACATTACGGACAAGTTGTAATTAGGAAAAGGGGGACAACGTCTCGGTGCAAACTTTAATCAAATTAGATAGATATATAATAATATAAATCAATAATATAGAATAAACTTACATAAAATATGTTTAATATTTATATACTATACACATACATACATACATACATTAAAAAACAATATATACTTACACATATATACATACATATACATACATACTTAAACGTGTGTAAAAATATATACATAATGTTAAATAGATAAGGATAAACTACTATTCTAACTTAAATAAATATTCTTTTAGACGTTTTTTAAAAGTGAAAAGGGATTTGGAATGTCGAACTTCTGTAGGAAGTTCATTCCAAAGAATCGCAGATTTCGCAGTAAAAGACTTGGAATAAAATAGGGTATGGGAAGTTGGTAATTTAAGGAGATTATCACAACGGGATCTAAGGTGGAGGCGAAGAAGTGAATCGGAACCTAGGTAACAGAATCGATCTTTTAAATATGAGGGAGAAAGAGAGTTGTAGAGGATGGTATAGAGGAGAGTCAGCATGCGGAAATTTGGGCGATATCGGATAGGAAGCCATCCAAGCTGACGACGATGTTCAGAAACATGATCAAATTTACGTAAACCGAAGATAAATCTAATACAAATACTTAATTAATATTAACTAAATAAATAATAGTATTGTTCATTTAATTTAATTTTAGCAAACAGATTTCTGTTAGCATGTTTACAAAATATTAGTAGTAGTAGTTAAAGCTCTTAACAATGAGTTAAAAATAAATTAACATAATTGATTTTTAAAAAGTATAATTATAGCCATAGTGGTGCAGTGACAGTGGGTATCTATAAACTTGGTGGTTGTATATTAATAGTAGCTGCTCTCTGCCTACCCTGCATAAAAAGTTTAATGTGAAGGTCAAAAGTATTGAGGCTATTTATGGCACACAGGCACTAGCATGTAACTGTAAACTCTACACATTATGGGTTTGATTTCCATGACAACATTAGGAAATGAAATATTTAATATTTTTTAATATTGGGAAATGGAGATTTTTACTACTAGATTCTCTGATTTCCTCCTCTATATGCAGGAGGCAGTAAGAAGATACAATAAATGTATTACATACCAGTCTTTGGTGTTCCAAGTCAGCTTTATTGCCAACCATTAACATAGGGAATTCATCTCGATCCTTAACCCTCAGTATCTGCTTATGAAACTTAGCCAATTCTTCAAAACTTGCATGATCAGCTACAGAGAAGACCAGAAGGAAACCTTCACCTGACCTCATGTATTGTTCTCGCATTGCACTAAATTCCTCTTGGCCAGCTGTGTCCAAGACTGAATTAAAAAAAAAATAGTATTTGCTTAAAAAAATTGCAAATTTAATCATAGTGAAAAAGATTTATGGGTACTGTAAATGTGACAGTTGTAGGTACAATTTCCACTCAGGGTAATGAGGTATTTTTATTTTGTTGCTTAGGTAACAAGACACAGGACTGTATTATTTCCACCACTCAACATGTAATATCACTGCAATGTGTAGGGAATAGAGTGTCTTAACACTAGATTCCCTCTCCTGCTTTGCACAAATTAGGATGAAGCAGTTTTTTTAAAATAAAATGTCCTTGCTTGGTTATAAATTTCAAGAAAATTGAAACAATATAAGATGATCCACATGAGTCAGTTGTAATAATTTTAAGATGGGAACTAAAAAAATTATAATAAACTTTGTTTTTGACTATTTTTTTTCTATATATGGCCTAGTGTTTAAAAACTACATTCTCAACTACTCATTCTTTTATAATATTTGGTTGTTAAGTTCAGAACAGAACTTGGTGCCTCTCTAAGTCTATGAGTGCAGGAAATTGAGATAAGAAAATGAAAATAATTTAAATATATATATTGGACCATTGAACCCACAACCACCCTCTACAGTCATCTGACTGTGCCAGAATAGCTTTTCTGGTTTCTATCTTTATTATATGACCTTGTCAACACAACATATGTAGGTCATAATATAAATGTGTAATTTATTTTGAAATTTATTACCAAGCAAGGACAAATAAAGTGTTTAAAATAATAAGAATTCTGACTCACTATCCAACTTTGCCGGGATATCATCAATGACACACTGCTTAGTGTAACTGTCTTCAATAGTTGGGTCATAGTCGGTTACAAAATAACTCTGAAACATTATTAATATAGATTGTTTATAAAATGCTATGTTTTACACGCAGCTTTGCCTGCATTGTCCAATGGAAAAAACTATTCAGTGTATGTATACAGCACATAACTCATTTTAAGTGGGGGATGTTACTCTAACCGCAGGGTACAGAGGATTACATTGATATGATTACAGTGTTGTAATATTGTCAAAAGCCTTCCTTTTATGCCCTCACATTTTTAACCACAAAAAGAGTATGTTTAATTAAAAACTAATTTCAGAGATTATGATAATTAATAAAAAAAAATCTGTAGATTGAATGTTATAAAGTGCCAAGTTTTTTCTGCTAAAATGTAGCTGTGTAGACTAAAATAAATGTAAGGGTATAAATATAATTAATACAGTACTGTTTTTTAAAAGTTACAGTACTGTTTATTTATGTAAGTTATTACTTTGAGTAGATTTACAATTTTATTTCTTATAAGTAATTTAGTCTACGAATAAACACATTCCTTAGAAGTTAGACATTTAAATTAATATAACTTTTTTATCTTATAAACTTCAAAATAAATTGTATGAAAAATTTTAAACAGCTTTAATAGAAATAATTCACTATGGCAATAATGATTAAGTACCAATTTGCAATAAATTAGCTGAACAAAGCTTGTACTAGAAATGTTACAACAAACAAGGAAACAGGAAATTAATGTAGTGTAAACAAGAATACTAATGAAGTCTCCATATAAAATATTGTACACCCAACAAAAATTACTTTGCCCATATGTTGGTTGTGGTAAATAAATATTTCTTGGAGGTGATGACGCCGGTGGGCGGCGACGTTCATTGCTAGATGGACCTTGACTCCATAGATCCACTATTTATAAATGTGACTACTCATTAGATCTGTCACAAATTGTAAAGAACAAAATCTAAGCATCTTATTAGGCGTTTATATAATATATATAACAATGGAATCAAGAGATTATCTAAAAATAGATAAACATCCGTCTCGTAGGCGTATCTGTAGCCAAATACGGCGAAATACCTGAATAAATTGGATTGTGATAGCACTTTTTCCGACACCTCCACCACCGACGACCACTAGTTTGTATGTTTGCGCCTGACTTGGTCTGTCTCCTGGTCTCGACATGTTTATTACACGAAAAATTCAGGTAATAAACAAAATATTTAAAATACACTTTATCTATATATTTTCTAATTTGTGCGGTGGACGACGATCACTGTTCACGGATGATTCAATTGATACGTTTGGTTTCACGTAGTGTTATAATTTATAGCATAGCCCACAGACATAGTTAAGGAAAATTAAAAATTAATTGCTATAGAAAAGAAGGCGATTTTTATAGCATTTAAATATGATAATTTTTTTTATATCGAGATAATAATTATGATAGTTTTTTATAAATAACTTAAAAATCTAATGTTTTGTCTTAAAGACATAATACGAAGAAAATATTAAACAAAGAAATACTCTATGTAGATTGGCAGTTCTCCTAAAATTTTTATTTTAAACCAAAAGTAAAGTAAAGCTGAAATTTTGCTGTGAGCTTGGACATAATGCATGTTTATTGAAGTGGTATCTATGAAAAACCCCTATTTATTTAAAAAATGTGTTAATACGGACAATGACGATTAATGTAGAATAATGAATAAGCAACTGAAGAAAAATTATGCTGTGGTACCAACAATGATTATTTACAACAGAATTGAAATTAAATACTTACTTATTTAGCTTCACGCTGTATTACAAGTGGGAGTCAGAGAGAATGGCGCAAACGCTACGGTCTCTATATACCTCTTTCACCTCGTCCACTATCATCAACTTTTCATACATTATCCATCCGGGGCCATCTGGGGCGTCCTCATGCTTTTTACGTGATTTTCCACCTTCAGTATCTTTGATGCTGTATTTTCGAAGGTCAACCGAGGTCTCCCCCTATCTTTGTTACCGCTCACTTTTTCTTAATTAATCTTTTTTGCTATTCCTTCATTACCAATCCATTCGCACGTTCTATTATATTCTCACCGTGAAAAGTATGATTTACTTATTCCTAGCGAATCAGTTTGTTTAAGGTTAAGTTGTGGACACACGAGTGCTTAGGATGCTATCCTGGGAACAGACCAATATGTAGTCGTTGCTAGAATAAGGAGTCTATTTCATTTTGAGGTACGAGACGTCCAAACTTGGAGTCGAATTATCGCATAAGAAGTTGGAAGTTTTAAGATCCATCCAAACAGAAAACGGAAACGTTGAAGTATACTCTGCCATTATATTTAAGAATTATATGAGAAAAGCAGCGACAGAAATATGTGGTAAATGAAAACGAGGTTTTAGTAAAAAGCTCAATAAATGGTGGGTTGATAAAGTGAAAGATACTGAAGAGAAAAAAAGCTCGTTAGGATCATAAGGCCTCAGATAAATCTTTTTAAAAAAGAAAAAGGACAAGCTACAAAGGCACCAAATGAAAGTACTGATAAAGATGAAGCCTGAAAGTTCTGAGAAAGAAAGAAATAAAATGTTAACGAGCCAAATTTCTAACGAAGTTTTAGTAATTCCTAAAGTTGTTTACTAATTTGCCACACATTTTACAGTGAGCAGATCGCAGGAGGTCCTAAACCAAGAATTTTTTTTAGATGTTTGACAGGGGTGTAAGATATTTTGGGAGACTACCTCGGAACAATACTTCAATCGCTTCCGCTCGGTACGCCGAGGTATTAACTGGCTCAACATGCCAAGGACTCTTACCATTTTGTATGTGGGCTGAAAGATCTTAAGGTAGCTAACAAAGAAACCATACTCACATACTTCAATAGTGAATCTAACTCACATTTTTCTACCATTGGCAAATCTTTATTTCAAAGAACCCACCAACTCTGCGAAGCTAAACACCTAGGGGACGAGCTTTGATAGGTGAAGAATGCCTTTCATCAGAGCAAGATGTCTACTTTCCTCCAGCGTTATCAGAAGACCCTCAGTAGAAAGACAACTGGGACTTCTACCATATGTAAAACAACTTTTGAAACAGACAGAATTGCAACATTTTAAGAGAAGAGCTTCCATTAAAACTATATTTAAGTCTAACAAGAAAGTAAATCCAATTCTTAAGACCAGTGAAATGTAATTTTCCTCTGCAGTGTGTAGACCTATAAAAACTAGATAGTAACTGAGATTTAACATACATTGTTTAAAAAAGGGGAAGCATCGGTATTGAGGGTATCTCCGATGTCAAGAATGGACATGCATCGAAGTCTGCTGCGTCTGGGTAAAGAGCGAATAAACCTAACCATAACATCGGGTCTTATAAATCACAAACCCTCGCTCTGGAGAAAAGATATATGAAGGAGGAAGGTCACGAAAAAACATAAGAAACCCCCGCATGCATTTATAAAGAGATTGACGAGTGGTAACAGTAGATAAAGTAAAACATACAGAGAGTAGGGCTTTTGGCGCTCCGTTCTCTCTGACTACCCCGCTAGGGATAAAGTGAGATATAAAAAATAAAGAATAATGAAAAAAAAAAAAAAAAAAAAAAAAAAAAA
>DWLH01000365.1:0-22209 GCA_018249795.1 Heliconius telesiphe telesiphe
ACCTGTCCTGGACACCAACCATCAGGGATATTTTTCAAAATAGTAAATTTTTCTTCTTCAACATTACATATCACAATGACAGTCTGATACTTTCCTGCTAATTGATCCCCCCAGTCTTGCCTGTAAATGTGCTCTCCACCCTACAACATTTGGTTGTTAATATAATATTTAAAATAATATTAATACAATTCATTAGCTGTAGTGGATTCAAACCTCCCATTGTATGAATCTGCAGGAGTTCTCTGTTATTTCACTTGAAAAACGAGGATGATTCAATCTTACAGTTACAGTTTTCTCTATATACTTAATATCATCATTTAATAGATGAACAGTTAGAATAAACATAGATTTTAAGATTGACCTTCTATTTCATGATATCATTCTTTAAAACATAAGGCATACAGCGCATTTTGTCTTCTATTCTCATAGTAAGCCGAAACCGGAAAAAAATATTTCAAACGATAGCACCCTCTACTTACGGCAGTTATTTTACAGGCAATCATATTTTATATTATAGTGTTAAGAAAAGAATAATCTTTAATTTGATACACAACTCACTTAAAAAACACATGAGTGCAAATTATCAACATTAAATTTAAACATGTTAAACGAAGCAACCATGGGGTTGCGGCAGATTGAGAGGTGGAAACTACTCTTTTCACAATTCCTTATGCGATTTTCTTTCAAATGATGTTGGATTCACTTAAAAAACATGAGAGTACAATTTTTCAACAAAAACGAATAACCATAAATTTAATTAAAGGCAATGGCCTGGTGTAATTAATGATTATCTATCATTCTTACAAATAAGTTTCTTTAAAATAAACAGATACCTGCAGATTTATGCATTGGGATCTCGACCTTTAAGGTTGAGGTCATTGTGGCGCAGGGGCACAAGCGTGCAACTGTTAACGCGACAGTTGTGGGTTCGATTCTCACTAGGCGGAATGAAATATTTAATGATTTACTTTCATTTCCTCGTTTTGGTCCTCGTCGACGTAAAGCGCGGCTGAGTTCCGTCACTCATCACGCAATACCTCAATAATTCGAAACTGGAGAACGCAAGTCTTAATAGGGTCGGAATGTTTTAACATTAGGCTCTCATTCTCTCTGCTTATCCTACGATATACAGGATGCAGAGTGAAACTAAAAAAAAGAATCTAAAATACCGGTACAGGCTTTTCATCGGCATTAGTCTTTCCTCCCTCTGGTTTCCTTTTGATGAACGGCTCAGATTTTTTTATCTTTTTCTCAGCGACATAAACTAGTTGTTTTTCATCTGACGACCAGTCCAAGCTTCCAAATTCAGCTTAAAATCGTAATAGTTCAAATTCTATATTATATACTAAAGGTAAAAATTTCGATATACTTTGATAAGAACTTTGTATAAGTTAATTGGGTAGAGTGCTCATAGAGATGTCTAAAAGTGCTGGATCAAACCTTGTCTCCTTTTTTTTTTAATTTCATAAAATATAAAAAAATTGCGGGGAACGGAGTAGTGGAGAACGGAATGTCTTAACACTAGGTTCCCTATGCCTACCCTGCTGTGTGCGGGATACAGCGTGAAGCTGATTTATTTATTTATTTAATTTTAAAAATGTAAGGAAACATTGAGCCTAGTCGCGTCACAGGGGTACAAGCGTGTGACTGTAAACGTGTCAGGTTGTAGGTTCGATTGCCACTCGAGGAAATGAAATATTTAATATTTTCATATCTTCGCTCTGATGTTAAGGTAAAGAGCGGGACGTTGAATTTCGTCACTCAACACACAATGCCTTCAGAATTCGGCGGAAAATTAAGCGGAGTGTCTTAACACTAGACTCCCTTTACCTGCCTTGCTACAAGCGGGATACAGCGTGAAGCAGAAAAAAAAGGAAAAAATATAAAACAAAAATTCTTACAATCGGTATAGACATCACCGTGTATATCCAGTGACGTTAGATCAATAGAATGCTCCAAAGAGCTCTTAGACCAGACCTCAAGGAAAAATTTCTTCTTTGAACTGTCTTGATCATCCTTTTCTTCTCTTATTATTGCTTTTAAGCTTTCGTTAGGAGAGACAGCAGTTAATAGTCTATAGAAATAAAATAAACACCAAATATAACACGGAGGCTTCAGCGTCCTAATGAAAACGCGATTGTTGTGGGTTCAATCCGAAAATAAAAATAACGCAATGCAACTAAAATAAACATTTTATTTGCATTGCGTATTTGAATATAGTAATATAGTTCCACTTAACAATTATATAAAATATATATATAGTTTAAAATGTAATTCAAATTTTATAAAGAAATATACTTACTCATTACTTATATCGACACCAAATTCACTCTGAGCAATCACATCCAAATTTTCACCCAAAATATAATCTATACAATATTGTGTATTCCTTCCCTTGTCCAAGTTACGAATGGACCATCTTGATGTAACTCTATTTCCTTTATTATTTACCCTGCCTCCTACTACTGAAGGTATTTTTGATAAAGTTTTATATGCCTCTATAACGCTTTCCATCTAAAAGATACAGTACAAGCTTTACATAAGGGCCAGTTTCACCGGTATCGTAAAAAGTTTCAGATAGTAATCTTATAATTAAGGTTATCTCAAAGATAGAGTATGAAAATACAAATTAAATGTTTCTTATATTTTCTAGAATAATTTTGCCATTAGGATCGATAATAGTAGTTAGGTAACAATTCATACGACTTGTTAGATTTTTAAATTATAAATATTATATGTAAAAATGAAATGCATAAGTCAAGTGTGTATCTACTAGATATTGCTATTCGAGACTTGTTAAACCAAAAATTATAGCTTGTCTGTCAGATAAGGCTGTCCGGGACTTTATTAGTCAGTGGTGAAACTGGAGCTTAAACTTATATTATTGTGGAGAGACGATGCAAAACATTGGGATGTGACTATTCACAGCATCTGTGAGAGACGTGCTTATAACTCCTGGTGACTACCAACGACGCTATGTGATAAAATCTTCTATAAAGTTAGTAAAATAGTAGAATAATCATTAAATAATGAAAAATATATATGAGTTACATAGATTTATTACACTACAGAATAGTTACAAGAAATTTAACAAAGTAAACTTAACAACTTAATTCTTCAATTCGTTATGATACTGGCCCAAAATTATTTGCAAGATTATTCACACATTGTGTATGAGACGTACTTATCATTTATTTATAGTAAAATTTTATGAAGGTTTTTCGACTTCGCCAACTACCACTATTGAGAATTTCGTCTAAGGTAGAATTCTCATACCAATTTAATGAATTAGACCAGTGTCGGTTTTTAAAAACAGATCATAGCGAGGAAGAGGGAGGAGGGGCATTCAGTCTCACGCGCAAACGTTGAAATAACTTCGACGTCCACGTCTGTTATGCTTGCATGTCAATAGCACATACTTAGGTCTAGAAGGAAGCCAAGCGTTTCTGAAGACATGGAGCTTGTAGGCGTCTACCAAGCCATCACAAGCGTAAAAACGTCCTATGAAAGGATTGGAGCTTGAGGGCGTTTTGTAAGCCTCGATAAGCGTTTAAACTATGGTATACATTATCTATTATAGCAAAAACAAAAAAAGCGAAAATTTCGGCAGAGGAACAATCACTACAACTTAACTTTATTTTAAAAAAACTATGAAGACGTAACTACTTAAATATTATTGTGTTAAATATATGAAATAAATCTTATTCGAATAATATAAATATATATTATTATATAATTTAAAATGGATTTGAGCATTTACTTATTCTGAATTAACATAATATTATTTATTTGTAATGTATTCTACATTATAATATTGCGCAGCAAAACACGTCCATTTATTTGATACGAACTCATGACTGAGATTGAATACGTACCAACGGGTTAACATTTCGCAAACGTTTGCAAACTCACGAACTCCGAATCAGCGACAAGCAAGCAAGCACAAAGTGCAAGCTATTACAATCCACTCCCGACATCATGTGCAGACGCCTGATCACAAGCGTCGACCAGGTCGGTCAGGTCGACGCTTAGCAAATCTTCACAAGCATCTAAACACGGTGTTATTTCTTTGATAATTTCATATCTACGTTTTTAATAACATTATAAAACTTACATGAGAAGGCATTTTCCATATTTCCCCCATTTTGTAGGTACTATTTATAACAGGTAGCAATATCTGAAATATAATTAAATATTTAAGTTATGTGATAATAAAATCTTTAGCTTATAAACTATTTTCTTTTTACGACTTTATTTATAAGAATTCTGATAGACGATACAAGTGGTAAAACAAAATTTACATATAATTAGAGGATATTTTAGTCACTTAGGTAGGTTACTAGTGATCGACTGAAGTTACAGTTTTAGCCAGTTTCAGCCGGCAATAATAATTTCAGCCGTAGTTTCAGTTTCAGCGAAAGACCGGCCGAACCTTCGGCCCTGCCAAAACTTTGTACTTTTCAGGCGTCACTCTACAAAATGTGGTCAATGAGCACAATTTCAATTTCAATAAATAATAAAAAACTATATAATAAAACCAATAATTTTAATGTAAAATATTTAAATACTCGGAAGTAAGAAGGATCCTCGAAAATGACAACCGCACCGCGTCACGATAAATTAATAATATTTATTACTAAGAACACTTAAGCAAGGAAGAGCTTTACTAGGACTGATGTCATGAAGTGGTTGAAGACTATTACTAATGGCTTAATTATTATACAAATATCATTAATAGATTTGTAGTTAGAACGCTACAGTTTGAGATATTTTCTTAAGCAAAGGCAAAAGAGCGCACGAGTGACCTGGTGGTAATAGAACACCGCCGCCCACGACCCCATATCACACCACTGGAGCTACAGGAGCGTTGCCAGCCTTTAAGATGGTGTAGGTGCACTTTTTAAAGATATTCATGTCGTATCGACTTGGAAACATTGCCGCAGGTAGACGTTCCACAGTAAAATTAAGTAAATAGTCAAAATACACTCGTAACATTGCCGCAGGTAGACGTTCCACAGTAAAATTAAGTAAATAGTCAAAATACACTCGTAGTCATTACTAGGATAAGTACCAACAGCGCAAACAATCCATTGGACTTTATCCTGGTAAACAATTGTTTCTAATGAATTAAAATATATCTTGGTATACATAATATATTCAGACAAATTAAATAAAATATGAAAATATAAAAAATTATTATAATAATATAAATAATGTGTTCTTGCTATATTCAATTCGTTTTTTATGAATTCCAAATTATAAAATTAAAATTATTTAAATCTAGTACGAGTAAATCTTGGATACAAAGGTTTTAGAAACTGAGTGTTTACGTCCAAAACATAGTTTAAATTTGATTTGTTTGTAATAACAAACAAATTTAGTTTTCTTTTGACTAGTCTATGTTCTATAATTTTAGAGATAAATAATATTCACTTATTTTTTACATTTCGTCAAAATCTTGGTATAAACGGAAAATTGTAAAAATCCCCCTACAGACATGCTAGTAACAAAAATAAGTTGTAACAAGCATATAAGAATTTTTAAACATTTTTAAAGTGTTATTCCACACTTAGGAAAGAAAAATACTTATTTAGAAAACGTATAAAAATTTGAACGAAGCGGGACTCGAACCCGCGCCTCCTGAAAATCGACCAGGTCGATTTCCAGGAGGCGCGGGTTCGAGTCCCGCTTTCCCTAAATATACCCCCACAACGCCGCAACGGCCTCATAATTATTAAAATTATATATTTTTAAATACATTATTTTATTATTAGCCATCAGGTTAGATGAGTATTTTTTTCTAGAGCTATCGATCCAGTTCAAAATAAAACAATATAAGGGTATATTGTTTTAAATTGAATGTGAATTCGATACCCACCTGTAGGAATTAAATATTTATTATTTTCTTTTCCTCGCTCTAGTTATTTCACCATTGAGCATTGTCTACAAGACAATGCTCGTCGTTGAATTTCACCACTCAACAGGTAGGGCACCTGCTATAGAAGTGAACTAAAAAAAAGTAATTCCTGATGACTTAGATAAGTTTCAATATTTTTACATAATTACACTGGCAATAGTTAATACGGTAAAATATAAAAAATAAAATTATAGAAGACCAAAATACTACTATCTATGTCACAAACTACATTAAACTTACACTAGTGACAGTTGACATTGTCACGATGACTTGTAAAGAAAGCAAGAGCGTACAACAGTATTAAAATAAACAAATTAATTTCAAATATATTAATTGTAAGAGTAAAATATTACAGAACATAAATTAATAACAAAAACCCAGATGTCTGCATATAAAACAAATAAATTAAAGGATGTGATATACAAAGTTGCAGACACCAATATAAACATGTAACAATGAAGTAATATATTGATAATGAGGGACATGTATAATTCAATACACAAAAAAAATATGTTATTGATAAACAAATAAAATAAACTAAGGTTTCTTTGTTATATTTCGCCTAATCACATCATGATGTGTTTTTATTTGCAGGTTTACTTTACTACTTTACATAAATAGAACTAGTTTTTAAAAACAGTTTTAACCACTTTAGTGCCTGCTAAGATTCGTTTCCGCTCATTCTTAGGAGGCTTGATGTATACATTGCCACGGTATGTCCATGTATTCTTGATGCTAAAGAACATGCGCGATTTTTTTTCCATTTAGCTTTTTTATATACCAAAGATGGCAGAATAGTATAACAGAAGCATTTCTACTCGAGACCTGATTTTTATAGTAAATACAACCAAAATTAGCTTTTCTTCTAATACAGATTACCAATTCCACATGCTATGTGAATTATTAGTTAATTTAAAAATTTGGAAAGTACACTACACTACAATAGTTACATTTATTTTTGGTTTGATTGCTTTTTAGTATTAGTCTTCCTCTTGTAAGGTGCTTCTGCATTAATTCAGTGGACATCTAGAATATTCTCAGCTCTGACATTTATTTTCTTTGTGGTAATGTTATATACTAAACTATAAGTAAATTGGAAAACCCCTAGGCCACTATTTAAACATTTAAATATATTAAATACAAAGTTAAATCATTCTAGATAATAAATGTCATAATTGTTACCTTAATCACTTTTATGCCCCGTAACAGTAACTTGTTATTTCATTGAAACAAAGTCGTAGACAGCAAACTTTCTGGATTTGTATCTGCTTCTATATAAAGAAGAAGCATGCAGTCATATTTCTATGTAATATGATAACAATATGTGCACTGATAACTATCTACAATAAAACAAATGCAACCATTCTTAGTATTTCAAAAGAGGTACTTCTACTTAGATAAAACACAAGCTTAGTAAATCTGAACTACGGCTGTAAATTGGTGACTGGTACAATATATAACACACCATTTGTACCTAGCTATTTAAAGGACTAACTAATAACAGTTATTCTTTATTATTAACAATGAAATATGTTTCAAATTGAAAACAATGGTTTACATTGTTTAATATAAAACCCACAGCGGGGCTAAAAATAAATAAACAGGGTCATAATATTGCACACAATAACTTAAAAGTAAAAACATGTTTATTATATAATATGTAAAAAAAATAATGGCAAGGAAAACAAATAATATTTACCAAGAAAACAATAAGGAGGAAATTTTGCAGAACAAGTAAAATAACTGATGGTGTTGTCCTCGCCTTGTATGGTTGACTTGTGAGTTGTGAGAGAGCTACTGTTTTGAATATATTTTGAATTTTGATACACTTTGGTTGAAAATGCCGGTTTTTGATAGCTGGCAATATCTTTATCCTTTATTTTTCCACATTTTTTTTTACTTTTACGCTATATCACACAAGTAGCGGTGTAGGTAGAAAAACCTAATTTATAGAGACTGTTTCCCACTTTTTTCACAATTTTCGAGATATTGCATGGCGTGGGGTGGACCTCAATGTCGCGCGTTGCCCTGTTACCAAAGAGAGAAAATGAAGATACATCCCTATCATTTGTGGGAATCAAACCCACTACAGTCAGATTTGCAGTAATGAATTTAGTTTTTTTCATTAGCCCACTGTTCCTCACTACCATCGCCATTGCGCTTGTAAATTTTCAGTGTAAAGTTATTATTTCTGAAAGACTAAAGGATAGTAGTAGCACTAGCACACTAGCATCAGTTCACATTAACTGAATAGTAACCGTATAAAATAACAATTTTGAGACCCCACAGTTAATATTTTTGGTAGATAATGATAATTAGAATTAGAAAATATAGAAAAAAAAATATTCAAGTAATAAAGTGCTTCAGTATTATTTCTCACTAGCTTGCCTGCAGCTTCGTCTGCGTGGGAAAGCCTGAGCTGACACCGGTGCTAACGCATTTATTTCCGCACATACTCAGTCGGCGTAGTCCTAGACTCGTGGAAAAACGCTCTTATACGTAACGCGTATATATTACGCAAGGGAGACGGCCTGGCAGTTAGGACTTAGCGAAGGACTTTGATCGAGTGTGACATGGGGCATTCCTTGCTAAACTTCCATCCTATGGGCTTCCCGAGAATTTATGCAACTGGATCGGCTTTCTCAATGGCAGCATCAAGGTTGTTGTCGACAGTTGTTGCTCAGAACACATGCCAGTGAACGTTGGCGTCCCTAAGGCGCGTGCTGTCCTCTACGCTGTTTCTTCTGCATATCAATAATATGTTAGAAGATTCTAGCATTCATTGCTATGCAGATAATAACACAGTGGAAGCTGTTTACTCCGGCCGCGCAAGTCTGTCTCGGGAAAAATTCGACCATTCCCGAAATAAAAAGAAAAAAGAACCTGGTTCAATTTAGTCCCAAAACCCCATTCTGCGTGTCGACAGTCTTCCAAAACGCTCCCCTTATAGCTGCGCTCAGTATCAGCACATTGGGCATTAGTGTTTCGAGCGACTGCCAGTATCGCGAGCCTCATATAGAGTACTGTTTTCATCTCTGGGCATCTCTGGCTGTTCGCATACAACGTACAGCCGTTCGATTCGTTGGAGACCCAATCTGTGAAAGATTTTGGCTTTGCGTAGAGATGTATCCTCGCTGTGCGTTCTCTACCGCATTTATCACGTCACAAGTATCATCCATACCATCTGGATACGTTACACTTCACTACTGTGCGGCTTAAATTCAAATAAATTTTTTTGCACTATTGAATCGTCGAATGAACATATAAACAAAAAACCTACTGCTGGTTCGGAAGGCAGTTCTGCTAAGAGCCAGGAAGAAATTCAACAGTTTCAAAATCAATGGTATAATTTAATTATTACATTAACTGGCAGCTATCCTGCATCACATTCAATTATATCAAAGACATTAACTCCATACATGTTTATCCTCTAAATACTCTTGAACAGTGTAATAAGCTTTATTTGTTAGTATTGTTCTTACAAATACTGTAAATTGTTGTGGTCATTTAGTAGCAAACTAAGAGTCACTGCGGAATTTTATTATATACACGTAAAAAAACTATACTATACTCAGAACATTAAAGATTTATTAACTTTTTGGAGGCGAAAACTTGGCCTATCTTTTTTTCTCGTTCCTACTGTATGTCTATCACTATTTTTACTATGACACTATATTTTGTCGGATAAACAGAATATTATAATATACAAATTGTGAAGTATCTGTAATAATACCTGCATCTTTAAAAACATCTCGCAAAGAATCTCGTTAGGCTCTTAGGTTATAAATGTATCACACAGCTCTTTTTTGAAGAATAAATTTATATCTGTAGCACTGACCCATAGCAGCATTCCATAAGATAAAATACTATGAAAATAGCTCAAGTAGACTAGTCGAGCAGTTTCAACGTCCGTCAATTGTCTTATTTTTTTAATTGCGAACGCGGCCGATGTGAGTTTATCCGCAAGTGCTTCCAGATGAGTGTTCCATTGGATTAATAGAAACTTCCTTAGATTTCTTAGTAGGAACTTCCTTCTACGCACCACGCAACTGTGGAATAGCCTACTTATAGTAGTATTTCCATGTCCTGCAGCTCCTTAGGTGTTACACGGGGTTGTGGGCGGTGGTGATCACTTACCATCAGGTGACCCGTACGATCGTTTGCCTTGTCTTTTTCTATTAAAAAAATTATAGACATATTTTTTTTACATGATTAATGTAGAATATGCATTTAAAAATACGAATTTGAGATTCAAATAGTCTTATCTGTGTTATCCTAAAGAAAAAAAAAATTTGCTATATTCAATTAGATTTTTACCAGTACTTTCAAATAATTCGTGCCCTCGGCTAGGAAAAGCCAACGGAAAAATCTGCTTTTTTTCTACAACTGTAAAGATTTTCTCGCTAACGCAAAGTCAGTATATTAAACTAAAGCCATAGTGATGCAGTGGGATGAAATGACTAAACGCGATTATTGTAGATTAGATTCAACTTAGGAAATTATTATATTCAAAATATTCTTAATCCCCCAATCTCGCATGATAAAGATGAAGCGTGAAGCTAAAGAGCAGTAAATACTTATGTATATCTGTGTTTTTTTTACTTTTCTAAGTATACTACAGTAGGTAAATTTTTAATATGCAAAATACAAAGGATAAAATTAAACCTATAGATACCGAGAACCGTCTTGGCGCGGGGTCAATAGGATATGATTGTAACGTGAAGATAGTGAGAATCGGTCCTCCTAGTGGAAACCGAATTATAAATAATGAAATACGATTTATTAATATTTTTATTTCTTCGCTCTAGTACTAAACGCAAAAGCGCGGTGTTGAGTGCCGTCACTCAACACGTAATACCTCATCCTCATCCGGCATAACATGGGGAACGGGATGTCTTAACATAATTCCCTCTGGCTATGTAGGTATATGCGGGATACAGCATATTCTGCGACTTTTCTCACATAACTTAAATATGCCCAAATAAAAAAATAATAATTTTCTAAAATATGTTGATAGTATGGAAAATTTCATTTAATGAAAGGAGTTATAAACCTACTATAACTCCTTCTATAAAATGAAAAATACCACTTTTACTATTTAAAAATAAAAAATAAATAAGTATTTAAAATTTGTATAAATTCAAAGTTTTTCTCATTTTAATAACATCAAACTATAGTTTTACGTTATACCTCGCATATAGAAGGGCAGACGGAAGAAACCTTTTGTTAAGAGTAAAACAATCCTTTGCCCAATTAACGGAGAATTTATTACAAAAATAATTGTTTATCTTTGTGGTTTACTTTTTTATTTTGTTATATAATTATCAATGCGCGGTTTTCTATTTAATCTTATCATTTCATTACCGCGATATTTTAACATGCAGTGTTTACAAGTTAAAAAAAATAGATGTTACCTATTGTTACGGAATTAAAATATTATTTTAATTTCTATTCGTTATATAATACATACATATTTATATTTTGAAACAAATTTTAAAAACGTTTTACTAAAAATAAATAACCAAGTTTTAAACTATTTTTTGGTCATCCTGATTAGCACGAATATGGTATTAAATTTATAATATATCTAATACAACTAAAAATAAATAATTTTTAGTTATTATCATCTAAAATTAATAGAAAAAACAGAAAAAATATAATATTTTATGTCTGAAAAATCGATTTTATCGATAAATTAAATAGCAGCCATCCTACTAATACTAACATAAAATTGTAACTATATATCAAATAATATTTGGCAGTTGTCATTGTCACAGGTTAAATTGCTTGATCAGCTGTTATACAAACATCAGTGGAAAAGTTCTTTCTTTTTGTATTTTCGGGTAAATATAAATATTATTTCTTTTATATTTTTTTGGATATCTTACAATTAAATTATGCGTTCCTTACTCTTACTTAAATTATTTATTGCAACTTTTATTTTAAATTATTTCTTCAATTATTTTATTTGTTTTTATAACTTTTACGGTTGTTTTATTTTTATCCAAATAGTAGTTTTATAAATATAAAATTAATTTATTTAAC
Organism: Heliconius telesiphe telesiphe; assembly: GCA_018249795.1. Classification (NCBI taxonomy): domain Eukaryota; kingdom Metazoa; phylum Arthropoda; class Insecta; order Lepidoptera; family Nymphalidae; genus Heliconius; species Heliconius telesiphe. Next base: position 11,963 of record DWLH01000365.1, read on the forward strand.
ATTTTGTCAAATTGTCTATTCTGAAACATAAATCGTGATAACGTTTGCTGATGTCGTAAATAAACGGTAAATAATGTTATCAATGCATATAAAATCTGTAACTTATTCACATTTCAGACAGATAACATAAAATTGACATCATTTACTTCAATTATGATAATGCCATGCCAAAAGGCCTATGTCGCGCAGTGGCACAAGCGAGCAACTGTAAACACGACGATTGAGGGTTTGATTCCCTCTCGTGGGAACGAAATGCTTAATATTTTTTTCCACACTCTATAACAAGGCCTCTAGAATTCGGTGGGCAGTGGGAATCGGAAATGCCTTAATGGAGACAGAGTCTAGAGGTTCTCAGGTTCCTCCTGCCTACCTTGCTGCAGGATACAGTTTAACGTAAAAAAAGAAAAAAAAAGATAATGTACAGTAATAATATTTAATTAACAATTTCTTATATAAAATTTATGAGCTATCAATGATATAAAAATATTAAAATTGTGTATTTTTAAATTTCTACTTATACTAACAAAAAAATATACTATTTGCATTTCTAAAATATACCCTCAATTTATTAAATAACTATTTTTCTTTTTGGAAGCTGTTGTGGGGCTTGCTTTTAATGGATTGATTGATGGTTCCCCCTGTGGAGAATTATTTTACTTATTATAAAATTATAATCATTTTTGATAAAATTATTTTCATATCCTTGTTCTGGGTGACAAAGTGATGTGTTGAGTTTCACCACTCAATATTAGGTTAATTATACCCTGCTATTTGGAAAAAATAGTGAAACTGGCTATTATAATTTTTTTTCTAGTAACATTTCCTTAATACATTACATACATAAATACATTCTAGTAATAGTACTAGATCTTAACTAAAGTAAATATTTACTTAATGAATTACTCTTATCACATTACAGATATTGATAACAGTGGTTAGAACTAAAACATGGGGGAAATATGGAAGATGTCTTCTCATGTAAGTTTTATAACATTTTTATTATTTTGATAAGTTGTTTTCCATCCTTCCCAACTTCCCAACTTTGTCTTGCAGCTAGGAATTAAATATGATGCACTCACCACCCTGGAATAGACCCCACAACCATTGCATTTATGGTTAAATACTTTTACTGTTTCAGAATGGTCTCTTATAATATTTTAAATATTTTGGAAATTTGTTGAAGCCAAAAAACATATGTCTATTTTAAATGTCAGTTGTAAATATTGTTATGTGAGTGTAAACATTATAGGGATGGGTTTAATTTATACTAAGGAAAATAATGGTTAAAATTATTTTAATTTTCCTGTCTAATATAATAGAAAAGTGGCATTGGGTTCCGGCACTCCACTCACGATGTCTCAAAAAACGAAGATATTTGCGAAAATAATAAAGTTTCATGTATTTCCAAGGTTCTTATACGAATATTCTTAAATCATTTACAAATTTCAGATGGAACATGTAATAAAGGCATATAAAACTCTTACAAAAATACCATCCATAGTAGGTGGCAGGTTAAATAATAAAGGAAATAGAGTTACATCAAGATGGTCGATTCGTAATTTGGACAAGGGAAGAAATACACAGTATTTTATAGATTATATTTTGGATGACCATTTAGGAGTGATTGCACAGAGCGACTTCGGTACTGACATAAGTCATGAGTGAGTATATTTAAGTTTTTTGTAGACATTGTAGGGTATATACAATTTTTTTTCTAATTGGTGAAAAATTAAGTATTGTTAAGTCAGTATGCATTTAAAATAAGACAATTTTTTTTTAATTGAGTAACCGGGAATGTAACAAAATAGTTTAACTATTTAAATACATGCTTAAAAGCATTTCCTCAATACTCTGGTTTTCCTAGCGACGGTATTGGGTTCACAATATGAAATTATTATGTAATAATAAATAAATAATAGTTTTATAATGGTGAATGGTGATGAATTTTTTTTTTGTATTTGGTTAGATGAGAAGAGACATATTAAAAAGTTTGTTTTCAACATAGACAAGGTAAAACGTTGCTTTGTTTGCACCCCTAAATATGTAATTATTAAATATCTATGCAAAATAAACAGTGCATAGCAAACATTAGAATAGAATTTAGAATCTGGGAACCTATCAACCTAGTATTAAGACACTCCATTCTCATTAAGACACTTCGGTTCCCCACTTTCTGCCGAAATCTGAAGGCATTGTGAGTTGAGCACTTCGCCTTGCCTCATTAGCAGGCTGAAGAAATCAAAATAATATTTTTTTATTTCCTTAAGTGGGAATTAAATTTGTCGCATTTATGGTCGCACACTTCTGTTCCTGGGCCTCGACTATTATTTTACATATTTTAATTTATATTATTTTATAGATTACTAACAGCTGTATCACCAAATGAAAGTTTCAAAGCAGTAATAAGGGAAGAAAAAGACGACAAGGACAGTTCAAAAAAGAAGTTCTTCCTCGAAGTCTGGTCCAAGAGCTGTTTGAAGCATTCTATCGATCTAACGTCGTTGGATATACATGGAGATGTTTATGCGGATTGTAAGTAATTGTTAGATTTTTGCCTGTCTTTTTTTTTTCAATCTTATTATTTTGACGTGATAACTTCTTATAAATCGATGGACGCCGGCTGCAATTAATCTGTTATCTGTACATTTAAATATAATAAAAAATTTATAAAAATGCTCATTTATCAAAAAAAATATTTTTTTTAATTAAGTCTTTCTTTGTATTATACAAAATAATGATAATTCAGAGATTTATAAAAGTATGCAAACTTATACAATTATATAACTTAAGTAATTATATAACTTAACGTATCATGGCGCTAATGTGTAAAATTCACAGGCAACCAGTTATTTTTTCAATCAAAAACGTAATGAAAATTAATTTAAATTTGATTTAAAGAATATGCATTGTTGGCTGTCCAACTTCTATAAACGGCGTATATTTAGTAGAACGGTTGTTATAGATTAAATACGGCGTTAGCTACCAATACTGAAAACTGTATTGGAACCCAACACCGCAATATCCCTAAGTTTTGCATAAAATTAGGAGCAGTCACATGTCATTCTTTCTAAAAATCTTTGAATTCAAGCGAAAAGTAGATAATAAAGTGTGTAAACCGAGTTCTTTCTGCCATTGTGAAACTGATAAAATGTATATAATTTGTTGTTTTTTTAGCTGAATTTGGCAGCTTGGACTGGTCGCCGGATGAGAAACAATTAGTTTATGTCGCTGAAAAAAAAGTAAAGAAATCTGAACCATTCATCAAAAGGAAACCAGCAGAAGACAAGAGCAATGTCGACAAGAAACCTGTTCCGGTATTTGAGTTACTTTTTTCTATAACTATATTAGTATCTTCTATTTTAAAATACCAGCGACCCGCCTCAGCTGATTGACCTATACATTTATTTACTAATCTGTATTTGTTGTTCTAATAACATTGTTATTAAAAAAATAATATAAATCAATCAGCATCAATCATCGCTGTATCCAATCATCGCTATATCAGCAGGGGAGGCAGAGGGAACTTAGTGTTAAGACACTCTGTTCCCCACTGTCTACCGAATTCCTGAGGCTTTGCGTGTTGAGTGGCAGAACTCAACGCCGCGCTTTGCCTTGACACCAGAGCGAAGAAATGGAAATATAAATTTAAGTAAATATTTCATCTTTTCGAGTGGGGATCGAACCCATAACCAGTGGGTTTTACAGTCACACTTTGTACTCCTGCGCCACGACTGGCCTCTATTATTATTAAAAAGGCAATATTACATTGAAAACTAAAAGTAATAAAATAGCGAAAACTGTATGTTAATTGATGAAACCGTCTTTGAAATGACATGAAACAGACAAAAATTTTAAAGACTATACTGTTTTATGATTACTATGTTGATAAAAAAAATCCCCAATATATGTAGATCTCTGTGTTTCAACACTGAAAAAAACTTTTTTTTCTTTTTTTTTATCTTCACTCACATAGCAGAGTATGCAGAGGGAACTTTTGACACTCCGTTCCCATTACGACACTTCCGTTCCCATTACGACACTTCCGTTCCCCAGTTTCCGCCGAATTCTAGAGGTATTTTATTTTATTTATTTATGATTGCTTCTAATAACATTTAATTTAACTATTGCAGGGTGAAGAACATTTGTATAGAGAAGATTGGGGGGAACAATTAATTGGGAAGTATCAGACTGTCGTAGTTGTATGTAATGTTGATGAAGAAAAATTCACCATTTTGGAGAATATTCCAGAAAATTGGTGTCCGGGACAGGTGAGAACATATTATTTTAATATTTACGCTGTATCCTGCATAAAGCAGAGGCAGAGGAAGCCAGAGAACCTACTGTTTAGAATCTCTGTTTCTTGAAATATTTTTTTAAAGAATTTTTTTTTTAGTTAAAAGTTTAATATGATGTAATATACTTTTAAATTAATTGGTAGATGTGTCTAAGTGAGACAACGTAAGATTATAAACATGGTTGTGGTTAATTCGATCTCCATCCTAAATAATGATTTATTTAATTAATTATTTTTATTTCTCCACTGTAGTAAGTCTTGACACTATGTTCCCTATACTTACGTGAGGTAAGTATCGGGAAAATATTAAAATACAAAAAAAAAATAATGTCACAATGGTCTCAAACAAAAAATATTTATGTATTTTTAGTGTTTTTCTAACTTTTTTGTCAAAAGGTTCGTTTTACTCCATCCGGCGATGGTATAGTGGGGGTGGCGTGGGACATATCGGGTGTGAGGAGACTGGGGCTCATCTACTGTACCAATCGACCCAGTTATATATTCTGTTCATCTGTTAATGGCGGATTGAGTGAGTTTATATTGTTTCTTGTATTTAATTTCATACAAACTACTCTTTAAAACTTTTCGTTATAACGGGTTCCCTTTACGCACTAAGTAAAAAGAGTTGGTTACCTACCCATAAGTTCGTCTTTTGGGAATTTGATTTAATGTATCGTTAATTTGGTAATTTGGAAACAATGACGTATTTGCTCTTCCTAGAAATATCACAGGAGACGCAATTAAAGTTTGTAAATAGTCTCTCCACATACATTGACATATTTAATAGATTTTTTTTTATATTACAATTACGTCATTGTAGCACCAAATGAGCGATATGTGAACGTCTTTAGTGTACAAATAAAATATAATAATAACTATAAAAGGCTCTGATTTGCACACATTGTGCGTGCGTGTGTTGCGTGTGTTTGTGTGTGTGTTTGTGTGTTTGTATGTGTGTCTGTATGTATTTGTGTGTGTGTGTGTATGTGTTGTTGAGCGTATACGATCAGACAATAAACGTGTTTTTATTAATTTTAAAGGGAAACTAAGTCCAGAAAACAAATCGGTGCGTTCTCCCCGATTCTCTCCCACTGGAGACTTAGTATGGTTACAGCGTGAAGCTCAAGGACCTCACCACGCTTGCCATCAACTTGTCAAAATGGCAGCTGATTATGTAAGCTTATATGTATTCAAAAAAAGTCAAAATATGTGTAAATTTTTGGTCTTGTGAATTTAAGCTTATATGTATTTTTAGTCAAATCTAATTCTAAATTAGATTGATTTTGTGATTTAATGGATTAAAATGAATTAAATCACAAGAGACAAGTTTTATTTAGAAGAGAATTTAGTAGTAGTAATTTGTATTTCTTTACCTTATTTTTTATTGATAATTGGACATTAATATATGATAATATATATTCAAATGTATTAGATATTATTTTTAAATGATATTATTATTAGAGAACGAAAATAATGCAGAATAGTAATTATTAATAATAATGTAGTTCAAACGGGTGACGCCACGAGCGGGTCGCTCGCGGTTTTACAAAATATAATAAAAAAATCGAAATATTTTTTTTCAATAATCCTACAATTTTATAATTTCAGATTGCATCGATTTTGAGTTCTGACGTAAGTGACGTCACAGATAAAATATCTATTTTAATTGATATAGTACAAACAGAGAAGGAAATAAGCAATGGAATTTTCTATGGGATTTACTGTCAAAATTTACCATCAAAAGGTTTTAGTGGTGATGGGAAAAGACTTGTGTTTAGTACTCAACAACAAAATGAAATAAGAAGCTATGTTGTGGATATAGGTATATATGTAATAATTTTGAGTGTAAATATTTTTCTTGTCTGCCGCTTTGTCAGTCCAGCTTTATCTCTGGAAAAACTGAACCATTTCTTATAAGAATTTTTACTAAACATTTTTCTGACATTTTTTGCGGGCAAAATCCAATAAAAAGCCTAAAAGATTAAGACAATTTAATTACGATATATTGAGCGTATCACAGGATAGCGATACTAAAATAATAAACGAATTTTGCCTAAATACACTTATATGTAAATACTAAATACAATATTAATAAGTAAATATTCGTATAGTTCAACCGGGCAAAGTCGCGCGGGGGCCGCTTGTATTAATATGTAGATTTTTTCTTTTCAGAAAGTGGTAGCATAGTGGATATATCTAACAACAAGGAGGTAGCGGGTTCAACAAGCGTACTGAGCGTGCAATCTGACGTTATATTGGCAACGTTTTCCAATATGAGTAGTCCAGGACAGGTATATTTTTAATATGTTTTTTCTTATATAATTTCATGGTAGAACACGGGTCAAAAGTCAAGTCCGCTTTTATATATTTAGATCAAATTAGTTTTTTTTTTATTAACAAGATTCATATATTTCGCCCTGTTTAGTTAATAATAGTATCCTAAATCGTATCACACATATACACTTTAACGCTAAAACTACTGAACGGATTTAGATGAAACTACAGAAATATGGCTTATGCAGCAAAATAACATATAGGCTACAATTTAAGTAAATATTTTGTGTAATTTGGCTATAATATAATAATAAATTAAAGCGGGCAAAGCCACGTTTGGCTCGCTAGTTTTTATATAAAAAAGTAATAAACGCGACGGTAGTGGGTTCGATTCCTATTCGGGAAATCATATTTCATATATGCAATACTTTCATTTCCTCACCCAAGTAACGAGACAAAGTTCGGTGTTGAATTCTACCGCTCAACACTGCTTCAAGAAGAAGGAGCAATGCTTCAAGAATTCGGCGAAAAGCGGAGAACGGAGTCTCTTAACACTAGATTGCCAAGTTATCTCTGACTACCCTGCTATGTATTATGTAATATAATATTTTGTTTATCTTGTTAAAAAAATATGTAATATATAAAATATACTTACAGTTATTTGCCGCCAAGCTACCAAGTGCCGGCGATGAACAAAATATCGAGTGGAAGAGAATAAGTACACCACAAGTGGTGCCAAGTTCAATAGCCAATGGCAAGTTGGAATATATGAATTTGAAACATGAAAATAGTGAAGATACTGTTTGTAAGTATATATACATATGTTTTTTTAAATTTTATTTTACCTGATATCGTATGTTGAGTAGCGGAAGTAAGAATAAATGGAAATTATGCATTTCCACTAGAGGGAATCGAACCCACAACCGTCACGGGTAAAGTCGCTGAGACGCTGACACCCATATATATATTATATTATATATATAGTAAATAAATAATTCTGTAGTATTAGCGGGCAAAACCGCGAGCGGGTTGCTATATGTTATAATATATAACATATAGAACATACATATATATATAACATACAGCAACCCGCTCGCGGTTTTGCCCGCTAATACTACAGAATTATTTATTTACTAATCTGAATTACTTTCGTGTTCAATAACATTATGATTTAAAAGACAATATCCACACATTTAAGCAAATACTTTATAGTAACATTACTTTTTTTATTTATAAATCTATTTAAAAAAAAAAACAAATATAAAATTATGTTCGAAGAATTTTGCCTAAATACAATAGTGAATACTAGGAGTGTGCACAACAGCTCACTTTTGTGAACGAGAACAAACGATATGTTCAGTTGAAAGAACATGTTCAGTTTTACGTTCAGTTCTCTTTATATGTTCAGTATTGAGGGCGTCGTGGCACAGGGAAGGGGGGCTACAAACGCGTACAAAATATCATTCGAATGCAAAGCCTCCGATAAAAAAGTGGCTGTAATAGCTTGAGTGATAAGTTGGGCGTATTCTAAACTATAAGACCTAAGTTCGAGTCCGGATGTTTTAAATCCATTTTTTTTCTTTTTTTTAATATATAATTTATATATGAATATAAGTTTCAAAAGACAGTTAAAAAAATCAATCGTCTATTATCCGCGTACTATTTATTAAAAGTAAAGAAGGTCAATTAGGGCATTCATAACAATAATATAAAATCTTTATTACTAGAATAAAACTCCAATTAAAATTAAATTACAATTAACAATTAATATAGACTACCAATAAAATTGACACATAAACGTAGTTGTGGATTCGATCCCCATTACGAGGAAATGAATTGTTATTTATTAATATTTTTATTTTACACGCAATGTCTTAAAAAATTCGGAGTGTCTTAACACTAGGTTCCCTCTGCTTACCCTGTTGTATGTGGGTTAAAGCGTAAAGCTGATTGTTAGCAACATATTCACAGCGGTAATTTTATGTTCTGCAATATTGAAATATTTCCATATTTGCCCTCTTCGTGGCATTTTTTTAAAGAAAAATAAATGTAAACTTACACTTAGGTAATTAAATATAAAGAAATAAAAGTAAAAGAAAGCGAAAAAAAGAAAAAAAAACTTCTAATAGCGTCCTTCTAATTAATACATGCAATACGTCATTAACCATTAAAAGTGAAATCCGTAATAACACTTAAATTTATTTTTTCTCAAATAATAAGAATTTTGAAATTACTAAATTTTGAATAACAAATGTAAGTACTTATTACTATTATAGTTCTTATCAAATGGTATTAGAGCATAATTTAGGATGTGAAAAATATTCACCAATTACAACTTACTATCCTCGCTACCAAAGGATTCCAAATTCAAAATTAAGAGTGCGTGTGAGCGAGTCCTTGCTATACTTCTCTCTTGTGACGCGAATGATCGCAGACGGACAGAGCGATCGCTTAGAGTCAATCAAAAAGAATGTATCAAAAAATGAACGCTAAGTTGTTCTGAAATTGAACGGATCAAATATTATTTTTAGAGATCGGTTCTTTTGTTCAGTTATATAATAAAACGAGCACCTCTAGTGAATACTACACTTAAATCGGTCAAACCACTTCTGAGATTAGTGTGAACAAACGGACATACAAAAAAAAGTCATTGTTTCGGATTCTATTACCTTGATAAATGACCTTAACACAAGGTTCCCTCTGCCTACCCTAGATACAGCGTGAAGCTGATTTGATTTTTATAAGATATATTTTGTTTTATTTACAGCATCGTTCACAGCAATATATTTCGGTCCGAATGAAGGGAATGGTCGTCCGTTGGTAGTATGGCCGCACGGCGGACCGCATTCTGCGTTTGTCAATGCGTATTCTTTAGAGGCTGCTTTCTTTAATCTTATTGGTAAGTCTGTATATTACTATTTTAGGGATGCTATTATTATTAGGTATTAATATATTATATTAAAGGGCTTTTAAGCGTGTAACTGTAACCGCGACAGGTTGTGGGTTCGATTTCCACTAGTTTAAATGAAATATTTATTATTTTCATTTTTTCCCTCTAGTGACGAGCACAGCGTTGAGTTTCACCACTCGCAATGCCTCGGAATGGAAGTGTCTCAATGAGGGCGGAGTGTCTTAACGCTAGGTTACCAAATTTCCTCTGTCTACTACTAGGGTAGTATGTGCGGGTTACAGCGTGAAGCTAAAAAAGGAATTTAAAAAAAAATGATGTGTAATAATTTGACGATTTGTATTTGATAAATGCTAAGTGTCACTTGCGTTTTACCGTTACTTTGAATGTCATAAATAAATTAATTAACAATAACAAAATGATTTATTATAATTATATACATATACTGTTATATAAACAAAAAATATATATTATAAGAAAGTTATATAATAAGTGAACCGTAAATTTAAAAGCTACTATATTATATCTAACTAATATAATAAACGTGAAAGTTGGTGAGGATGGATGTTTGCTCCACTGGATGAATAATCAGCTTCACGCTGTATCCCGCAAATAGCAGGGTAGGCAGAGGGAGTGTTACGACGCTCCGTTCCCCACTTTCTGCCGAATTCTGGAGGCATTGCGTGTTGAGTGGCAGAACTCAACGCCGCGCTTAGCCTCGACACCAGAGCGAAGAAATGGAAATATAAATTTAAGTAAATATTTCATCTC
>DWLH01000366.1:0-22181 GCA_018249795.1 Heliconius telesiphe telesiphe
ATGAACTAAACTTTAGTAGTTAAGTTGAGTTAAAACAAAGCAATTGGTGAAATTTTCAAGTAAATCGGTTCAGTACTTTCAGAGAAAAATGCGGACAAAAATATGTCGACAGACAGACGGACAGACAGACAGACAGACAAGAAATCCAAAAAAAATCTTTTTGCTTTCTATTATTCTTTTTAAGTGTCCCTCTATCCATTTCAGTCAAAATTACTAAATGTACAGACAAAATATTTTTACTGTCTTATTATATATAGAGATAAAAAAAACCGTTTCATTACTTAAAATTATTCTGAATCTAATCCACATATTTATTAAATTTCATATACAAAAAAACAATGCAAAATACAGATATTACAAAAAAATTCTAGGACAATAAAAATTCCATTGTAATTTTCAGGATTATTAAATCCTCAAAATTTCATTAACAATTTAATAATCTATGAACATACTTTAAATTAACATACTCGTATTGTGTTAACAAAACATTTTTTACCGTCAACTTAACCTTACAGATGGTAAGTGGCCTGGTAGAGCCCTCCACTCCTCCGGAACCACCTCACATCGCCATGGTGTTCGGAGCCTGGCAGCGAAGAGCAGTTCTGTCTATAACTGGTAGCCCCAAATTGGCCAATAGGATACTTCGTTATGGTTTCTTTGCAGACGCTAATATAGATGAGCCTAAGTTGCTTTGCAAAAATATTGACAAGTATGAAGAGAGGATTGAGAAAGATTAGTGAGTTCATTTTATACTATGGTTTCTAAGTTTATTGTAATTTTCAATATATTTAGTGAGATGGGAATTTAAAATTTAGTTGGTTAGTCTTTTGCTGATTTCCCAAAGTTTCAAATGATGTTATCTTTAAAATTATTGTCATAATCATTATCAACATTTGAATAACTAAATAGACCAGTCGTTGGTCACAAGCGACTATATACTTAACAGGTCAACTCAAACATAACACAGTAACTCAATACGCTTTGCCTCTAGAATTTGGCGTAATTTGGCGTGACTGCAAGTGTCTTAATAGGAACGGAATGTCTTAACATTAGGTACTCAGGTTCCCTCTGCCTATCCTGCTATGTGCGATATGCGTCATGAAGCTAAAAAAATATTAGATACTTAAGACTGTATATGCAACGGCTGGATCCCCACTCGAGGATACTTATGAATGCTTATATTTTAACTATTTTTATTTTACCACTCTGGTAGACTGGATCTGGTAGAACACGGATGGAGTATCTTATTAGTAGGTTTTCTCTGTCTACCCTGATCTGTTTATATGCGAAACAAACAATTAATACTCTTACAATTTAAATGTTCAATCTAACCTATATCAACATAAAATTACAGTTGCGAAACAATAGTCCTAATGATAGCCGTCGGTGTCGTCGAACCTGCACTTGTCGACCCTAAGGACATTCCTGCAGAAGGTCCTTCTGAGGAGCTGATGACCCTCGGACCTTTACATGTGAGCGAGGATAATGTTATGGGCATGGAAGAATGCGAACGGTTCTTTCCAGCCGGGTATAATGAACCTGAGATTAAGCCGAAGCCAAAGTCTAAGAAGAAGAAGAAGGTTGTCTATTTATTTTTGGTCTTTAAGCTTTTCAAATAAAATTCCTTCCTATTTCCCTGAATGTTGTTTCCACGACTTAACACTAAGTCCCTTATATAACAGAAAACGGATACCAGAGTATCTTAATTTTTTTTAATTCCAAATACTACTTTAAAAATAATACTAGACAATAATTTCAGCAAAAACGTCATGAAAACAAAGACGACCATGAGGCAATCGACGGAAGCGTCAGCATAGCTGACAATGACACTATTGACGGAGAAACTAATGGAGAAGGCGGAGGAGAAGCTGATGGGGAAGCAGATGGGGACGGGGAAGAAGGGGACTTGGAGGAAGAGGGAGAGGAGGGAGAGGAAGAGAGCCATGTGGATAAAGCTACTTCACCACCGCCGGCTACTTAAGCAAATTTAATTGAAAAAAAAAAATACTCGCTACCGTCCACACAAAAGACCAATATATATATATATATATATATATATATATATATATATATATATATATATATATATATATATATATATATATATATATATATATATATATATATTTTAATACAATACTACATTAAAATAACATTATACACAACATTTCTACCAAATCGTCACGAAAGCAAAGACGACCGTGACACAATCGACGAAAGTATCAGTAGAGATGACAATGACACTATTTACGTTGGAGACACTACATAACAAGGCAGTAAAGAATCTGATGGGGAAACAAAGGGAAAGGGAAGAAGAAGACTTGTCGGAAGAGGAGGATGAGGCTCGGAGGAAGAGAGCCATGTAGAAAAAGCTACTTCATCACCGCCGGTTACTTGAGCAAAATTTAATTAAAACAATAATAAATCATGCTAAGTTCTTGCTACCATCAGATAAAAGAACCAATAAACCAAAAACACACAAAATGAAAACGAAGCGGAAGCGCAAAAAATACCACCGGCTACTTAGGTATTTAGATTTCAAGATACGTTACGAAGCATATTTGTAAAAAAATGTTTGCAGTGCAGGCTTTCGAGGCACAGTAAGCACGACGGTTGTGAGTACAATTCACATTCGATGTAATGAGTTATTTCCATTCCATCGCTCTGGTAACAAGATAAAACGCGGCGTTGAATTCTGCTCTACAAAACGCAATGTCTCGAAAATTTGGAGGCGTCTGGGAACAAAGTGTCTTAATACAAGGTTCTTTCTGCTTATTCTTCTTGTGGGGATGTTCTGTGCGTGAAGCTAAAGAATATTTCAGTGTGTTTTATTACAGAAGAAATATTACAGCACTATAAGTAAGGGATAGATAATTTAAAGACAACGTAAGTCTAGATGTACTCAATATAATTATAGCATGTAATCAAAAACATTACAAACGTAATAACCTTATCATTAGCATTATCAATAATTAATAAAACCATTCATATCACAATTTACAATTTTCATATGAAAATTTCTTATATAAAAGCCGTTTATCATTATATCATCATTAATAATTTTATTTATACTCTACAGACAAATAAAAAACATATTATATTCTAAAATTTGTATTTTAATTTATTTATATTATATTTATAAATAGTCAATTAATATATAATATTAACAATAGATTAATGTATAATAACTTATCTTTATAGGAGTGTTTGTGGAACTCACACCACTGAGTCTTTGCGGTTCCTGTAATAAAAAAATATATAAATAATTATAAAGGTCATTATGTCGCAATGGGACAGCGTCTGTCTGTACACGCGATGGATGTGCGCTCGTTTCTCATTTGGGGCCGTGGATTATTTTTCTTTTCTCACTCTGTTAAAACATGTGCAGAGTTAAGTTCCACCCCTCAACATGCAGTTTATTTCATTCGAATGGTAAGCGGAGAACAGAGTATTCTAACCCACATATGTGGGAAAAGGTGTAAAGCTAAATAAAACAAATAAGTATTTCTTGTTAGACAGACAAAATGAAAAAGCTCGTGATATATCTACCACAGAGTGAGGAAATGAAAATAAATTTGAATATAAGCATTTCACCGAATGGAGAGCTCGCAACCGAAATGTTTACAGTCGGTCTCTCTCACGCAGCCTCACCATATGTAGTGATTGTCGTGGTGGGGCGCGCGCATGACGCCCACGCCGCCGCCCAGCCGCCGGTAGTTCATGGCGCCGCACAGCCGCCACTGGTTGGACTCGGGGTCGAACACCTCGATGGACTTGAGGTAGGCGGTGCCGTCGAAGCCGCCCACGGCGTAGAGCTGCCCGTTGACCACGGCCAGCCCCACGCCGCTGCGCCGCGACGTCATGGCCACCACGGGCGACCACGCGTCGGCGGCGGGCTCGTAGCGCTCGGCCGAGGACAGCTCCGTGCAGTCGTCGCGGCCGCCCACGGCGTAGATCTGGCCGTCGAACACGGCGCAGCCCAGGTGCTTGCGGCGCGTGGACATGGGCGCCACGGCCGTCCACTTGTTGGCGCGCGGCTCGTAGCGCTCCACCGTGTTGAGCGGCGCCTGCCCGTCCGAGCCGCCCACGGCGTACAGCGCGCCGCCCAGCACGGCCACGGCCACGCCCAGGCGCCGCGTGGTCATGGCCGCCACCTTGCTCCAGCGGTTGTCGCGCGGGTCGTAGCGCTCCACGTGGCTCAGGCACTGCACGCCGTCCTGGCCGCCCACGGCGTACAGCGCGCCGTCCAGCACGGCCACGCCCACGGACGTGCGGCACGACGACGTGGGCGCCACGGCGCCGCTCCACTGGTTGGTCTGCGGGTCGTAGCGCTCGATGCTGTTGAGGTAGCTCTGTCCGTCGTGGCCGCCTACGGCGTAGAGCAGGTCGTGTAGCACGGCTACGCCGACGCCGCAGCGCCGCTTTGACATTGGAGCTACCATTTTCCATTCCGCTGTCTGAGGATCGAAACGTTCAACGGAAGCAATGGCATCGCCACTGCACCAACCGCCGACTGCAAATAATACTTCTCCTCGTCTGGTAGGTTTTCGTGGTCTGGTCCTGGGTCCCTGCATGAGAGGCCTCTCTTGTGGCAGGAGGAGGTAGTTCTTGGCCTCGTCGAGGAGGTCGCGGCAGGCGTCGTCTGAGCGGATGAGGAGTTCCGAGGAAACGGTGCCCACGAGGAACTTGGGACTGAGGAGTGGCAGGCGAACGTGTTGGAGAACCTGGAACATATTACATAGATATTATATTAAAGTAATCGAAAAATATATTTACTGTACGTAAGTAATTAATGTCAAATGACGTTTTTTAAAATTAAAACAATATATTCCAAAGTAAAAAAAGTTAAATGATTATTTATTATCATATTAAAAATCCCTACCTGAGCTAAATGCTGTCTTCGTTCAGCAACATTATACTTGACCCAAGACATAACAGCTTGAAAGGTCTGTTCTTCAGAGCGCACGTTCAATTCATCAGAGGACACTATGTCTATGAGCTGCGCTGCTGGAAGCAAGAGGAACTCCTCGCTTTCCATTACCTGGAATAGGAGGAATGTCATCATTATCATCACTGAGATAAACCATAATAAGGTTACGCTACTGCAGTGTAGATGGAAAGTATTCCAACTATTCCACTTAGAAGAGTCTAGAATGATCTTCCAGAAATAATAGGAACAACTATAAGATTAGTTAATAAAGAACCCTAATGATATGAAATAGAACATATTTAATAGCATAAAGACTTGCTTGCTTATAGTTCCGTTGTTCTCTTTGATTATGGCGTTCGGAGCGTTTATAGTTTACACTTTTGTAATCTGACCTTCCTTTCTATGAATTAATTTACTAAATTATACCAATATAACCTTACTGTATATGATATAATTGAAAGTTACACAATTTTTATTTTATTCATAAAAATGTTTTACCTCAGGAAAATTCTGCTGAGTGAATTTATCAGCGATTCTTAACAGTTCCCTACAAGAGTGAGTGTCTGCGAAGGCACGTATACCGAGACAGTTGGAACAGTCGAGCTGACGCTTGAGGAACTCGCAGCACACGTCCTGGATCTCCTGAAGCTGGAGGAGACACGCTGCTGGGAGAAGGGCCTGCGAAGATAAATTGGTTTTTTTTATTGTTTTTAGGTATTTCTGGGTTAGATAGGGCAGAAAAAGATAATCTAATTATTAGGAAAAACTATTATTGTAAGACGATGAAATCCCGCCATTTAATACACGGTATTTATAGAATACCCTCCAGTTCGAATCGTCGAAGACCCAATGATCTATGAAAGTCTTGACACTTTGGCTTTGCGTAGAGACGTCTCCTCGCTGTGCGTTCTCTACCACATTTATCATGGGGAGTGTTCTGTGGAACTATTTCACCCGTTACCTGCCGCCGAATTCTCTAACCGCACAGTGCGTCACAAACTAAAATACCATCCACACCATCTGGATACGTGGCACTCGCGGCACATGCGGTTTCGTAGGAACTTCTTTCCACGCGCCACATAACTGTGGAATAGCCTACCTGCGGCAGTGTTTTCAGGTCGATATCATACTTGGGTACCTTCAAAAAGCGCGTCTATCTCAACGTTATAGGCCGGCAACGTACGGTAATGGTAACGGTAGCTCCTCTGGTGTTACACAGGGTCGTTGACAGCGGTGATCACTTACCATCAGGTGACCCGTACGCTCGTTTGCCTTGTGTTTTAAATAACAAAAAGTAATAAATAAATTTAAAATAAAACAGAGACGTACCACTTCCTCGGTTGATATTCGAGAGCAGTGTCGATGACACTTACGATCACGTAAACAGCACCAGGATCCCCCGAAGGATATGTATGTGTGGATTGATGTCAGTGAACGAGGTGACGATGGTATGCGGAGACCGAAGTTGTCGGTTGTCGCTTCGTTCTCTCGGATAAAATGTGAAGCTAAAACAGACTCACCTGCACATTACTCTCTTCAACAACAATATGGGCTGTATAACAGAATTCAACGAGTTGTTCCATTGCATGTTCATCCACATCTCGTATAGTGACTTCTGTGGCACGCGATTCTGCTAGTTCGCCGGTAAACATCGCCCGGAAGTACGGGCTGCATGCTGAGAGGATCACCCTGTGTAGAAAAATTGGGAATTTGAAGCGGTTACTCTCATGAGTGAGATATAGGTGTCACACTCATGAGGGTAAGTAACGAGGCCTAACTCCGGGTAGGCCTGGAGATTTAAGTTTTAATAGATATTGTGACTTAGGAAATATTAAACATATATCAAATACAAGTGGCCCACGCGTGGCTTCGCCCGCTTGTACTACACAATTATCTATTTTCTCATCTCAATTACTTTTGTGGTCTAATAATATTGTCATTTTAAAGACAATATCCATACTTTTATGTAATATTGTCGCAGGCAACAATTTATATTGACATACCTTTCCTATTTGCGAACCGATTGAAAGTTAAAATTATAATTTCTTTGATTTTCACGATTATGACACATTTTAAATGAAACTATTTTAACCGGATTAATCGCGTATATTTAAGATAAAATGTACGCGAGTGTCTTAAGCATACGCGATTAATCCGGTTAAAATAGTTTCACTTAAAAATGAGTTTGCCGTTTCTGAGATTGGCGTGAACCAAGGCACAGAGAACAAACATTTTTTTTTAAATCGTTGTTTTTATTACATTAATAAAGGCCTTTTTTATATATATCTTCCATGTACAGACATAAATCCTTTAAGATTTTACTATAAGTATAGATTATATGCGATGCTAGTCGTGGCACATGGGCACAAGATTGCCACTGTAAACGCGACGGGTTCATCGAATCCCACTGTTGCAATAAAATATTTAACATCACACACGCAGTTTACAGCCTTGAGTTATGCCATTTGTAACGGATTCCCCGAACACCTTTAAATTGTTGTTTAATGAATAATACTTTCACTGGTGATGTGTCTGTCTGACAGGATCACTCTATATAGGGAAAAATTTAAGTGTTCTCGTGGATTAGTAATTGGAGAAATCTTTTGCACAAGCTTAATCTTGTTAAGTAAATAATAATAAACATTTAATAAATGATTTTTACAGTATGAGAATTATAATTCATAGTTATGGTAACTTAAAAATATTCTATATAGAAAATTAGTATCAAAATACTTAAACTACGCCAAAATACCTAAAAATATCTAAATATTGTATAGTTTTCAATAACAAAATACCTTTTATTATTGAAAACTATACAATATTTAGATATTATTATTTTATCTTAAATGAAATCAAAAATTAGCTTCATGTTGTATCCCGCACACAGTAGGGTCATAATTCGTCATAATTTAATAAAAAAAAATATATAAACCAATATAGCAGATATATTTACATATTCACTGTACAAAAATACACAATAAAATTATCACAACCTTGGACTCGGTCAGTGATAGTCTTATTTATAATACGCAATTTCAATATTAAAAAAATTGTGTTTCAGTTTATTTATATTAATTGTATTTTATAGTCTTTTTATATTCTTATTCCGCCGATGTACAGAATTTTACAAGGAGATGTATGAATGTGATGACGCCTCAGTCTCAAGTAACAGTGAGTCTTCATTTAGCTGATGGCGAAATTAGTATAAAAGAAGTTGAGATTGCAATACGAAGTCTGATATGCGGTAAGACAGCGGGATCAGATGGAGTTACTGCTGAGATGATCAAATATGGTGGGCCACGCGTTTTGGACTTGTTCTGGTTTTTGTTTCATTTATGCCGGAAATCAAGGGAGGTCCCAGATGATTGGCGAGGTGCAATCATCGTGCCTTTGTATAAAGACAAAGGTTCATAGATAGACTGCGCAAGGTATCAGTACTACCATAGGTCTATCAGTTTGATTAGCTTGGGTAGTAAAGTTTATGCTAAAATATCAGCGAGAAGAATGCAGGAGACATCTGAAAGGCTATTGTGGGAAACCCAAGGATCACGGAAAAAAAAATAACTTCGACAGAGTTGTAATAGCGAAATTATGGGAGATACTACCCAGGTGTAATGTGAGCAGACCCTTCAATTTGTATTTGGATCGCTGTTTCTAAGGAGTGAAACAAAGTGATATAGAATTGAAAGTAGGTGATTTGAATTCAAATTCCCTATTGTACGCAGGTGATGCAATGATCATTGCATCATAAGAATGCGAGTTGCAGGCATTAGTCACCACTCTGAAAGAAAAGTGTGAAAATAATGGTCTAAGCCTGTCACCACTCTGAAAAAAAGGTGTGAAAATAATGGTCTAAGCCTGAATGCGAATGATTCTGGTTTTTGAACGCGATGAAAAAAAGAATGCAAGATCAGTGTAAATAGCAAGAGAATGAAGTGGTATATTTGGGAAGTGTGTTCAGTAGAGATGGAAGATGCGAGACGGATGTGAAAAGGCGTATTGCTGCCGGTAACAGGGTTAACGGAGTCTTAGCTGCATTGATGAGATGGTCAGCACAGCTGCGCGTCAACTTAGACAAAGCAAACATGGGAACTTAGTGTTACGACACTGTGTTCTGATTAAGACACTTTCGTTCCCTACTTTCCGCCGAATTCAGGCGGCATTGCGTGTTGAGTGGCGGAACTCAACCACCACGCTTTGCCTCAAAACTAGAGCGAGGAAATGAAAATATGTATTAAATAATTCATTCCCTCGGGTGGGAATCGAATTTATAACCTGTGGCTTTTACAGTCGCACGCGTGTCCTCCTGCGTCACGACTAGCCTCAATACTAATCTATAAAATACCGTATCGAAGTCAGCTGTGTGTGAGCATACTGTGGATAAACCCAGCCACTACATTAGGTTTGATAAACCCCAAATCCTCGCTAAGGAAAACAGATACATTCCTAGAATGATCCGCGAGGCTATTGAAATACAAAAACATCCTTATTTCAATAGAGAGGATGGCTGAAAAGTTTCTACCACCTGGGACCCACTCATAAAATCATTGAAGTCTCAAACCCACCCACCATACCAGAGAACCAAAATACTATCAGCTTATTCTGCAGGAATCCAGGGTAGTACGCGACGCAATTCAGAAATCGTTGGCGGTAGTTTGATATAATAATTTTGTCAACTGACAGACGAATGCTACCTCAGTCTACCCTTGACCACGGACTACTGCAGTGTTCGAAACGTCGGATTTCTAAAATGTATAATCTAAAATATACGCGATTAATCCGGTTAAAATAGTTTCATTTAAAATGTGTAATAATCGTGAAAATCAAATAACTTATAATCTATAAAATTCCAAAAACTGTAATCTAACATAAGTTAATCAAATACTTACGATAATTTGAAAGTACAACCTTCCTAGCCTTCGCATAAAAGTGATTAAATGTAGCGTGAAATGATTAAATTACATAGTTTCCTTAAACACGTACAACCTTGCGTTCTGATATAGGTACAGCGTCGTTTACAAAAATAAAAAAAATTAAACGGCATTGTTCGCGAGTTTTTTTATTATTTTCACCATAGGTCATATTATTTGGACTATTTTTTTAAATTCTTTAACACTTGACTAAATATATATAGCTAGTGGATAAAAATACACTAACTAGTATAAGTAGAGTAATAAAAAAATGGAAATATTTTGTCATGGTGATATATTACACATACACCTTTTCCCAAAATCGTAATCGTACTAACAATAATCTAGATAAATAATTCTATAACACATACATACAGACACAAATAATATTTTTTTACGAAAAAGGAACCCTTATAAAAAAGCTTTGTAGTCCGTCTGCTGTCTGTCTATCTGTCAAGAGCCTCTCAGGAACGCTTGGAGGTATCGAGTTGAGATTCAAACTATCATATACTTAGATCCAAGGCCTCATGATTTCCTGACAAAAAACTAATTTTTACATAAACAACAAGATATGGCCGCTTTTATTTTTATTGGGGATAACTATCATTATTTATAATTAAATTTTTAATAATAGGGTATCTAATCCTAGTTTATAATAAAATTTATTAAATCATAATTTTTACATAAACTTTAATTTAATTAAAATTTCACCTTATAATTTAATATTTTTTAAATATTTATTTTTTTTAGTTTTGGTGGCACAAAATTAGTTATTAATTTTTATAATACTAAATCTTAATTTCTTAAATTTTTAATATTAATTACTACAAAATTTTATTAATTATTATTAAAATAATTAAAATGATATACTAAAATTTATATGTAAAATAAATTAAAAATATTTTTTTTAAAATATAAAATGTTATCTATTATTTTATAACTTTACATTGGTTTTTTTTTTATATTAAAAATTTTATATATATATATATATACAAAACCTAAATTATACATTTAATATAAATTAATTAATTAATTAATTAATTGAGGTCAGTCGTGGCGTAGTGGCACAAAGTGTGGCTGTAAAACCGACTGGTTGTGGGTTCGATCCCCACTCGAGGAGATGAAATATTTACTTAAATTTATATTTCCATTTCTTCGCTCTGGTGTCAAGGCAAAGCGCGGCGTTGAGTTCTGCCACTCAACACGCAATGCCTCCAAAATTCGGCAGAAAATGGCCTACCCTGCTGTGTGCGGGATACAGCGTGAAGCTAATTTATAAATTAATAAATTTTTAATAATTTTAATGATCAATGTATCAATCGCAAAACAATGTTTTTTTATTTTTCTTGTGTGTTTGTTTGTGCATCTGAGAAATAGATTAACAAAAGCTCATTAAATAACTAAAAAACCTCCGATACAAAAAGCTTTATAAATAAACAAGCCACAAGGAAACAGCTGATAATTTCAAAACGGGTAACAATAATGGGTAAGAACCAGCGTTGCCAGAAGGCCCGATTTTAGCGGAAAATCCCGATTTTTAACCTACTTCCGTAAAGAGGAGGTTATCATTCGGAGGTCAAATCTTTAGCACTTTTGATTGGGTGAACCGATTTTAATGATTTTTTTTATTTGAACTTACAAATAACTCTAGAGATAGAAGTCCCGCTTCTCCCTGAATAAAATGTGGTAATGCTGGTAAGAACACTCTCAATTAAGTCACCTTCCAAACAAAAGAAATTAATCAAAATAGGTTCATCCGTTTGAAAGCTACGATGCCACATACACAGACACGTGAAACATATAATAAAAAGCCTTCTTTTCGTCGGGGTTTAAAATCACTTACCTATGAGCAAATAGCTTTCTATTAGCAACATTGAGGACCACATCACACAGCTCCCGGTGACGGCGGAGGGCAGACAGCTCACCTAGTATGGCGCGCGGGTGCTTCTCCGACGTGTGCGAGAGGCGCGCCCCGCCGCCGCCAGGGGAGCCGCCTTCCCCCATCCTTTAATTAAAAAAAAAAAAATTCTGTTCTGTTCTTTGTTTATGGAGTTAAGAACGTGCCACTTGGGCATTAATCATTTCGCAAATGCCACTTTGTATGGAGAGAACACAGTAGGAGAATGTTGAAAAGAGATTCAGCTAAAATACTGCGTTCACCTATAAAATATTAAATATAGAAATTTTTACACAAAAATATGTTTTACACAATCTATTACCCACCATGTTATTTTGATTTTCTTTTGTAGATTTTTTGAACTATAACAATTATATTCTTTAACCTATTTTGTTAGTAAAGATGCAAGACGTTTTATTTGTCCTACACTAACTAACAATATTATGGCATGGAACTAATACTTAGTAAATATGAGTCATTGGGTTCTACGTTCTAACAATATGTCTGTATAATTTAGGCAGACAGAATGAAGTAACAGGACAGTAAGTTCTTTCTGCCTACCCTGCTATCCTTTAATATATCTATACTTTTATACTAAAAATATAAAGCTGAACAGTATGTTAATCTTAGGAACGACTGGTTCTAGTTTAAGAATTCTTTCAGTACTCTAGTCTATTTCTTGAGGAAGACTAGTAGTCTACATTACATCACAGTAATCATGTCAATGTATCCCCCTATACCTGCAGTCAGAATTAATTTCGAATATAAGATATTTGAGAATATAAGAGTTGACTTAGAATGTTTCATGTGTCATATAAAAGCCTTAATTATTTCTTTTGACCATGCATGAGAAGTCGCAGATGAAAACTAGTATTGACTAGAAGACTTGAACTTACAACCTTCAAATACTACACGTTATTTACTACAACACCAAATGTCAGACAGAATAAAAATAAACATACTTGCATTAGCCGTGCTGATAATTTAATTTAAGGGCAATATATTTTAAACTTGCCTTGACACACATATTTTTCTAAATATCACTCATGCTTATAAAAGCATTAATTATTTGATATTCAGATTTTCTAAGGTCTTTTACCAGTAGTTCAGTAAATCTGGTATAATCTAATCTAGCTTCACGCTGTATCACTAGCAGGTAATCAGAGAGAACGGAGCACCAAACGCTACGGACCCTGCATACCTCTTTCGCTTCGTCCACTGTTATCAATCTTTTCATACAAGCTCTCCGGGGGGTCCTCATACTTTTTACGTGTCCGGTATCTTCAATATTGTGGTTTGGACCGAGGTCTCCCCTTACCTCTCCTACCGCTCATTTTTCCGTCATAAATATTTTTTGCCTTGCATTCTTTCTTCACTCATTCGTTCGACGTACCTAAACCAGCTAAGCACGTTCTTCTTCATTCTCGTCGCGACACTCACTAGTACATGCCATTTTGTGTATGTACTTATGTACTTCACTTGTTTATGTACTTCATTGCGGATTCGATCAGCTAAACTGACTCCGCATATCGTAGGAAAAGATCGCATCTCCACAGCATTCAACTTTCTTTCATTCCTCTTCTGTAACACCCACGTTTCGCTGCCGTATAACAGTGTCGGTACCAACACTACTTTGTCTACGGCCAAACTTGCAGCTGTGCTGACTCATCAACGCATCTGGTAACCCTGTTAACGGCAGCAATACGCCTTTCCAAATCCATATTGTATCTTCTATCTCTACTGAACATACTTCCCAAATATACCATTTCATTCACTTGTTCTAATATCGTACCATTTATATTGATATTGCATTCCGTTCTGTCTTCATTTCCTTCAAATACCAGAACCTTTGTCTTGCTCGCATTCAGGCTTAGACCATTTTTTGCACACCTTTCTTTTAGAATGGTGACTAATGCCTGCAACTCGCATTCTGATGATGCAATGAGCGTTGCATCATCTGCGTACAGCAGGCAATTCAAATTTAAGTCACCTACTTTCACTCCTTGGAGACCGTTATCCAAATACAAATCGATTGGATGTCAGATGGTGAAGCCGTGGATCCTGTCGATTCTACGGTGTTTCTCGGTATCACCATTGACTCTAAATTACAATGGGGACCTCATATCGATGGATTGGCGAATAGACTTAGCTCAGCAGCTTTTGCGGTTAAACAAATCAGACGATTAACAGATGTGGAAACGGCTCGCCTTGTTTACTTTAGCTACTTTCATAGTATTATGTCCTACGGCATTCTACTTTGGGGTTATGCAGCCGGTATTAAATCAATTTCTGTCTTGCAGAAGCGAGCTATTCGCGCAATCTATAACTTAGGCCCTAAAGAATCGTTAAGGCAAAAATTTAAAGAAATAAATATATTGACAGTTGCATCTCAAAACATTTTTGAAAATGTTATGTATATTAAGAAGAATATTAAAGATTTTGCCAAAATTGGTGATGTACATAATATCAATACTAGAAATAGGAATAAACTTATTGCACCCGATTACATCGGGTCCGTAATTCTTTCATGGGTGTACGCTTTTACAATAGGATCCCAGAAAACGTCTGAGAATGTTCTATATCACAATTTAATAGAGTTGTGAAATGACGTTTGTGTGTTAAAGGTTATTACCAAATTAATGCTTATATAAATGATAACACGCCTTGGGAATGAAATGCTCGCCCCAGTCTGTTTCAAAGTATCATTGTCAGAAACGTTAAAATGTGATTGTGTAATTATACACAATCACATTTTAATTTTTAAAAAAAATGATTTAAAAAAATAAGTCCCGCCTTGTTTCTTGCACCGGTTCTTCTCAGGTCTGAGGCATTAACTTTAGAGAACTGGTGGTAAATTATTTGACGTTCGAAAAATGAAGCATTTAACTTCTCATTTTGAATAAAATTATTTAACTTTGACTTGATTTTGACCTACCCTGTTATGTGTGGGATACAGCCAGAATCTGATTTATTTAATTTTAATTTAAATAATTTAATCAGCTTCACGCTTTATCCCGCACACAGCAGGGTAGGCAAAGGGAACCTAGTGTTAAGACACTCCGTTCCCCACTTTCTGCCGAATTCTGGAGGCATTGCGTGTTGAGTGGCAGAACTCAACGCCGCGCTTGTCCTCGACACCAGAGCGAAAAAATGGAAATATAAATTTAAGTAAATATTTCATCTCCTCGAGTGGGGATCGAACCCACAACCATTCAGTTTTACAGTCACACCTCGTGCCGCTGCGCCACGACTGGCCTCAATCTCAATTTTTAATTTAAATGTGGCATTGAATATGTCAATCATTAGATTCACTTGTATACATTAGTTTTAATTAAGTTTCTATTCATCAATATGTTTACTAAGGACATAATTATATTTTATTTCACTTCACTCATCAACTGCATATATTAAAATAGGCAGGGACAACCTAGTGTTAATAGGAATTAAATATCTAGATAATTATCTTTAGTTTTAAGCCTAGTTTAAGTAGCAGATAAATATAAAGCTGATAATTATGAAAAAGTAAAAAAAAAGTATGGACTGTGTCTGTAGTGTTGAAAACAATATATTCTCATTTTTCATACAATTTTAAGATAGTATGTTGAGTAAAATATTTAATACAACATTTTGTTTCATTGGACCTAGAATATAAAAATAAGCTTCAGACTGTACCCTGTATAATAATGCTTGTTGTCAGAGGGAACCCAGTGTTAGGACTTTGTTCTCCACATACTGCCTAAATTTTGAGATATTGTGTTTTATGTCAGAATCGAATCCATAACCATCTAATAAACAATAAAACACTACACTAAAGTGTGATAACAGACTGAAAAATAGAATTTAAAACAAAATTGTATATGAAAATGTATATTTGCCTAGCATGACTAACACAGGATTACAGAGCAGATAGTAAAATCTAACACAATGGACATTTGATTATGACTATACATTGTGCTAGTATGTTAATCAGTGCATTTGATTATGACTATACATTGTGCTAGTATGTGCATATAACAGGGTATAGGCACACACAGCAGGGGGATCCTAGTGTTAAAAAACTCAAATTCCCTACACACGGCCCCTTTTTCTAGATATTGCATGTTGAGTGGGAAAAGACAACTCCATATTATGTCTTACCAGAACTGTGACATGTATATAATATATCAATCAATACTATTGATTCTATATTATAAATAGTTCCCATGACATTGAAAGCAATTGAAACAATTAAAGAACTATATTTATATTAAAAAAATTAAATCAGCTTCACGCTGTATACAGCAGGGTAGGCAAAGGAAACCTAGTGTTAAAACACTCTGTTCCCCACTTTCCGACATGTTCTGGAGGCATTGCGTGTTAAGTGGTGGAACTCAGAGCAAAGCCTCTTGCCTCGGCACCAGAGCAAAGAAGATATTTATAGATAAATATTTCATTTCCTCAAGTGTGGACCCACAACCAGTCGATTTTACAGTCATAGTTTGTGCCCCTGCTTCACGACTAACCTGAAACAATAGCCTTCAAAATTTATATTAGGACCTTGAATAAGTTCTCGTTTTTTTTGTTTAAAAAAAAATAATTTAAACTATAATCCTTACAATGACATTACTCAAAGTATTGTCCATCATTAGAGACCACTTTCTCCCATCTCTCTGGTAGCAATTGAATCCCCCATCGGAAAAACGACTCATCTTTCTAGGCAAGCATCTACTTGTAACGTTTTCCCGAGCTCTACTAACATCTGACATGGATCTTCTTCAAGCAATGCCTCCAATTCTTTGTCTTCAAATTTTGTCGGTGCTCCAGAACGGTCTTTGTCTTCAAGGTCAAAATCATTTCTTTTGAAACCCCTAAACCAGTCTCTGCACGTTGTATTTGACAAAACATTGTCACCATATGTCTCAATGAGAATTCTGTGTGTTTCTGCTGCAGAATTTTTCTGAATAAAGCAGTGCAATAAAACCCCCCGCAAAAACATTTTCACAAAGGGAAAATAAATATGTAGTTGACACTGTAGTAAACACAATTCTTCTATAATTTGAGGTTACATATAGTACTACTTAGGTGACTCATTACCGTACGAAATTCCATGCAAAGAGTGCCGCAAAGCCATCTTTCAAAAAACAGCGATAACTTATTCAAGGTCCTATTATATATAAACAATATATATACATTTTTAAGGCTACAGTGGGACAGTTAAGCTTTAAACTAAATTAATTCTGGTAAAGCAAGTAGAAAATTGAGTTCTGTCACTTAATATGTAATGTCAAATGTAATATGGAAAGTGGAGAACAGACTGCGGCACTAAGAATCTTATCTCAAATAAGTTTGAAACTGCTTAATCTGTTTTTGACTTCAAACAATTTTCAAATGTAACAGAGTAAAAGGCACAATCTAGTGTTAAGACCTATTTCTTCAAGTTCTCGTATATATGTAACTTGTAAGCAAAGTATATTTCATTTTAAGGAAAAAATAATCACTACACTGTGACATAACATTGGTCAGGCAATGCTTGTCAATGATAGAAACATCTTAATCATAATAGCTACTGATGTCAACATAACATTTTTTACATTGATAATACTTTTATTACAATCACTTAGTCTAACCATATTGTTAATGACAAAACAATTGAACATATTCACTAGCTTATGGTTTCTACAACACTAAACTTTATAAACTTTAATATATTCATATAATGATATAACAATGAGTTATGCAGTTTACATAGTCTTATATTGACTGATGCAAATTGTTTTCACTTTGTTTCTTACTAACTCTTTTATGGTTAATTTAATTTAGTTATATTGTATAAATAAATTTACCTCTTGTGTCCGCGCGCGTTTCCCAGCTGCAAGCGCAGCGGGGGCGAAGCCCAGCCCCACACGGAGTCAATCTGTAACCACCATCCACTATCAGTGCCAGGCTGAGCTTTTACATCCACTTACCACTTGTTAACATCAATTTTAGCTAATTTCGCAAAAACGTGAACAAACTATATTACTCGAAAAACACTAGAACACATTAGCACTGTGCTCTATTTTTTATTCATATATACAATAACACATTTGTTACTACTCGATAATTTATGCGAATGTCAATGCTCCCTGCACCTTCTTACCTTTGAGGATTTTTGTACACTACAAAACGGAAACGGGCCTCAAATAAGCGCTATTTAATAAGTAAACGCTGTGAGGCATATACTGAAGTTAATTATTGATACATCGATTTACTAATCACAAGAAATTTTTATGTTTACTGTTACACTAGTTTAGACATCATAACCATAACTTTTTTTAAAAGTACATTCTGAAAGTATTTTCTCTCTCACTTTTGAAAGTCAGAAATCACAATAACAAACAATCATTTTTTTTTCTTACGCACTTTTTCACCAATTTACAGAGCTACTAAATTAGCTATAATTTAAAACATTTACAGCATAAAAAACTCCTTTTTTTATATCATAAAATATTTTTATAATATTTCAAGATTTGAGACTGAACTTCAGAACGCACTTTTCATTGAAGTGTCAAAATTTTTATTGCCAGTTGCCACACATATGATATGACTTATGACTGCAAATAGAAAGGCGACATTGCGAAACAAATTTATTTTGTAATACTATAAAAAATATTGTTAATATAAAGCGGCTAAAAGTATTTTATACTATTTATTAATTTTAAATAGTTTTCCCTTCTAACTAACAAATGTACTTTATACCCGTACAATTTACAATAAAAAGCAAATAATCTTATTTATCCATATGATTTATTCAACTTCAGATAAAATGTCAAACAGCTTGGCAAATGTCAGTTGTCTATAATCTTAAAGAGATGTCAAATAATTGTATAATACAATACCGATAGTAAACTACTATAACACAAAAATAATGTCATTAACACTCCTTTTAGAAAAATATGATGTATCTACAGAAGAAGGACTGGAAAAAGCGCTTAATGAGATCGAAAAAGAAGAAGTAGTTAAACTTTTAAACATTTAAAAATATAGTTGACGTGTTTATGATTGTTATACTTATTTTATTCATATTTTTAATATTTCGCTGACAGAGTGAGGTAAATGAAGCCCTATCCAATGTTTTATCACGAGCTTGCACACTAGAAGGCCGCTTGCGTACTGCTAGCCAAGCATATACGAAGTTAGGTGAAGTAAAGAAAGATGCGGAATTAGCGGCTGGTATGGTGGACAAGACTGCAATGCTAGCTAGAGATGTTAGCGCTAAAGTACGCCAGTTGGATTTGGCTAGGGTAAAGATGAAAAAAATATTATTTATAATGTTTATAATAAGTAATTAAAAACTTTATCAACTGTAAATTGCTTAAAAGCATTGCCAAGGATGAATCATTTATACAATAGAATTTATTATTCTAATTATTCTGGAGCATTAACCACAGATGTTTAAATATGTAACATAAATAATAAATTAATATTATAAATAAAAAATCAAAATTAATCAGCTTCACACTGGATCCCGCACACAGCAGTGTAGGCAGAGGGACCTAGTATTAAGACCATTCCCCACTTTCTGCCGAATTCTGGAGGCAATGTGTGTTCAGTGGCGGAACTCGATGTCACACTTTGCCTTGACAACAAATTAACCTTATAAAATTTATAATAAACACATAATATAATTTTTTCACATTTTAAGAGTAATTATTTTAAGACTTGATATTTCAAACAGTTACATTTAAGATTTGTATACAAATATCAAAAATAGAGATGTTATAATATATTTTCATCTTTTGCAGTCTAGGGTAGCTGAGTGTCAAAGAAGGGTGCATGATTTGATAGACCTTAAAATTTGTAGTGCAGGAGTTGAAACATCTATCAAGGCACATGATTATGAAACAGGTTTGTATTTGAAAACTCAAATCTTATAAAAAAATATTTAAATAGTTTTTTAAACATTATTTTATTATTTATTTTTTACTAATTAAAATTGAACGCAGTAAATCATGACTTTGAGCAATCAATTATATTTTTTACATTTTTTAATATTTTTAACATTATTCCAGACTAAGGACTACAAACGTAAGGTCATACAAACATTTTTATACAGCAGGACTCAAACCTGTGCTTCTTATTTATTGTCCAAGCATTCCGATCACTAAGCCTAATCAAATTATGTCACAATTCTTACATATGCAGTTATAGAGTTGTTTATGTTGTTAACAACTCTAGGGATATTTTTAATGATTTTCCCTATTCAAAAATTAAGCCTGGTTTCCTTCACAAGGGGACTGGATCCATTAAAGACTACGTTAAACACACTATAGTAAACTGCATACTTGTATTTCCATCAATAAATAATCAGCTGGAAACTACTAAGTAAGCAGAAAGATTTGAAATTAACTTAATCAGTTCTAGGGAGCTGAATGAAGTGATTAAAAAACAGAAACTCTTTGTTGGTGGAAATGTAAACCTATTTTATCTAAGCATTCTCATTTTTCTATTGCAATTGAAACTGGCCTTTATAGTTAAAGTATTTTTTTTATGTATAACATTTAATTAACTAAAATAGTGTTGAACCACAACAAAATCTTCAACTAAAACCAATCCTTTGGCTCTGGCCTCAGTTTCGGCTAAAACGAAATCGGGTGATTTTGGTACTCGTGGACCACAAAAATGAACAATGCAACATATGACAATGACAAGTACTTACTTAGTTTCGGCGTGCCCAATTTTTGAACGCACGGACGTTTTCCAGCGGCCGGCCACGTGGCGCGCTTCCTCAGCATGGCGCCGGGCTCGGTGGCGGCGGCGCGCGCGCGCGGGGCGCCCGACGCGCCCGACGCGCGCCGCGACATGGCCGCCGCCGCCCGCACCTTGCGGGGCCACCTTGTCGGCAAGTGAGTGGGGACTTTATTTGTGTTTCGTTGTGGACGGCTAAATATCCATTTTGTTTTAATTATTCATTTATTTTTTAACAATATTAACTAAATAGAAAAATTAGACAGTCACGAGTCTTGGCGCAGCGGCAAATCGTCTGTTTTTAAATGCGACACTTGCAGGTTCGATTCTTAGAGAGGAAGGAGAGGAGGAGGAGGACTGGAGTATTGAAATATTTTCATTTCCTCGCTCTGGTAAGCAATATTTCGAAAACACATGTCTTAACAGTAGGTGTTCTCTTCCTACCTGACTATATCTGGGATACAGTGTGAACTAAGAAAAGTTTAATTACAGGTTTGAAGAGGCTTCCAGAAATGAAGATGACGCGGCGGTCGAGCGCCTGTTCAATTTATTCCCCCAAATAGGATGTGCAGAGGAGGGGGTCGAGTTGTTCGCAAAATATCTCGCTTCACAGGTAAAAAGTCTTTTGTTATTAATATTGTTATAAGAATATTAATAATTTTAATTTAAATTAATAGAAAGCAAATCAAATATTATTACCTAATATTATGAGATTACATTTTAATTATATTTGAGCAGGCAGTCGTGGCGCAGGGTCACAAGGTGTGACTGTAAAATCGACTGGTTGTGGGTTCGATCTCCACTCGAGGAAATAAAATATTTACTTACATTTATATTTTCATTCCTTCGCTCTGGTGTCGAGGCAAAGTGCGACATTGAGTTCCGCCATTCAACACGCAATGTCTCCAGAACTCGGCGGAAAGTGAGGAATAGTGTGTCTTACTTAACACTAGGTTCCCTCTGCCTACCCCCCTGCTGCATGTGGGATACCGCGTGGAGCTGATTAAAAAAAATCATTAACGTTCTCCTCGAAACTTAAAATTTTCCTTCAAAATTTTGATGTCGTGAATGATTACAACTCCCCTCTTTCCGCCGCACGCACTCTTTGAAGCCATTGCGTATTGATTGGCGGAACTTGACGCCGTGCTTTACCGCGTTATCAGAACAAGCACATGAAAATATTAAATATTTAATTTCTTCAAGTGGGAATCAAACCCACAACTTGATGCGTTCATAGTCGCACGTTTGTATCCCTTTGCCCCGACTAGCCTTTAAAGTCAAAGTCAAATAATTTTATTCAAAATAAGAAGTTAAATGCTTCATTTTTTGAAAGTCAATCAATTTACCACCAGTTCACTAAAGTTAATGCCTCAGACCTAAGAAGAACCGGCGCAAGAAACGTGGCGGGACTTTTTTTATAAATCACTTTTATACAAATACATATCTAATTAATTGTGACAATAATACCTTAGGGGGTCCAAGATGGAAGGCTTGCTCGTAGCGACCCCTGCC
The DNA here is from genome assembly GCA_018249795.1 of Heliconius telesiphe telesiphe. NCBI lineage: Eukaryota > Metazoa > Arthropoda > Insecta > Lepidoptera > Nymphalidae > Heliconius > Heliconius telesiphe. The sequence continues at coordinate 21,956 of DWLH01000366.1, forward strand.
AGCCCTTACGAGGGCTGCAACGTTCCATCCGTCACGTGCACCTCGAGAGAGCGCACTGATAGGGCGTCCCCCCAAGGCGACGCGCACCAGTGCGTCCCTGCTGGTGTGTCAAGTGGCGACGAATGCGGCGTTGGGGACCGCCACCCAACACGCCATGTCCGGAACGGCGGGAGGTGGAGGACGGAGCTACAAATAGCTACGTGGAATGTAAGAGGAGGGATGGAAG
>DWLH01000367.1:0-22180 GCA_018249795.1 Heliconius telesiphe telesiphe
ACTGAACTCAATATAATTAGCGAAGTTTAAAGAAAATAATAAAACAAGTCCAAAATCATTTTACCAATGCCTTACAACCAATTTACATGGATATACGTATTGGGAAGAAACTATTTAATTTTCCATGAATTCACCGTGCGGGTGCCGGGCCTATAGCATTACAGGGTGAGGAGCTCAGAGCGGTACCTGGGACTTGCGACCCAACTGTAGGTTAATAATTCTATACGCTATTTAAAATCTAAGAAACTTCGGTATACAATTAAAAACTATATACTTTTTTTCTATTGCATGCTGTATCTTGCATATAGCAGGGTAGGCAGATAGAACCTAGTGCTAAGACACTCGGTTCCATTTCATTCTCCGTCGAATTGTTTTCACTACTCCGTGTAGAAATCGAAACCACAACTGCCGCGTTCACAGTCACACGCTTGTGTCCCTGCGCCACTCCGGCCTCCCAAATATACTCGTATATCGTATTTAATCTATAATATTATTAATGTTTAATAAAAAAATCTGGGCTAAATAATTAATTTTCTGTCAACACTATACTTAATCACTGGTGTAGTGAACGTGACGTCCTGATCCCGGCACATTCGCACCATAATTAGCATTTCGACCCCAACGCCAGCCAGGGAAATCACTTCGCACGGAAACGCTGAGAGGTATGTAGCGCTGTAAATGCGGGAATTACGTAATATGATGCTCTTTAAAATGGCTGAGCCCATTTTGATGGGATTATAGTATGTAGCTTTTAGTACGATGGTTGAAATGTTGAATTAGTATGGAATAACTGAAATTGGATTTTTTTTAGGTTAATAATTGGTATGATTGGTTTTTAAGATTGTAACATTAATTTAATATAAATTAAATTAATTTTAAGCTTCACGCTGTATCCCGCACACAGCAGGGTAGGCAAAGGAAACCCTTTTGTTAAGACAGACAGAGCGAAGAAATGGAAATATAAATTTAAATAAATATTTAATTTCCTCGAGTGGTGATCGAATCCACAGCCAGTCGCGTTTACAGTCAAACTTCGTGCCTCTGCGCCACGACCTTATTATTAATGACTATTATTTTAAAGGATAAATCGTATATAAATCGTTTACTTAAATGTATACTTCTGTCAAAAGCGACATTAAATAAAAATCAAAAATAATCTTGTTTCGTTAAAAGAAGCAGTACCTAATCTAGACTGTTATAACTAGACAGTCAAACCATTATTAGATATATACTCTATAAGTATTACATATTCTACATTACTACAATCTTGATATTAAATACTCCAACGGAAGTTCCGCGCCAAAAAAGTTCCCGAACAGTGCTTAAGCTAAGTGACTCATCCCAATCCACTCAAGCGAGAACCCGAGACTTTTTTCAAAATTAAAATCCGTCAATTCTCCAATACCGACCAAGTTAAATATCCCGACCGGGTCAATTTCTATTGAGTATCAGCTTTTCAAGCTTCACGCTTAATCCCGCATAAAATAGAGTACGCAGAGGGTACGTAGTGTTAAGACACTCCGTTCTCGTCTTTTCGCTGAATTTTCGAGACCATTACGTGGCGAATGTAGAAATTCAATGCCGCGCTTTGTTTTGTAACCAAAGTAAGAAAATGAAAATAATTTATTCTTGTGCATTCCACTGAATCAGAATTAAATCCACAACTGTCACGTCTTCAGTCACACGCTTGTGCCACTGCGCCATAACGGCCTCAACGTATTTAATTCGCCTCTCTTTATTAGGACACTCGAGGATAGGATATCAAATGGTCCCGTTTTTCTCATTACGTGAAATAAACGTTTGAAGGTCGGATAAGAAGCTAATATCGCTTCCTTTCGGTTTTGTTTTAATTAAAATATTTAAATACATCTCGTGTATTTTTTATATTGTATATTAAATTGAAATTCACACATTTCGATATAAATGCATTGATAAAAATACAACTATTAAGTTCAGCCAGCGTCCTTTTTAAATAGTCTTAGAAATTATATGATTGTAACGTTCATAATTTCCCATTAAGGGAAATAACTTTCATATCCATGATCTGGCAACACAAAAACGCGAGATCCCTTATACCCTGAGATATGAGATGATGATGACATGATAAAGTGTAAAACTTGACAGTTTAATACAAATTGTAACTACGTTGCTTTATTTTTCTTTTCCACTATAGATAATATGATTTAAATCAGAACTGTTTAGCTAATTAATTCTCTATACTCTTGCTATCAAAAACAAAATATATTTCTTCCAATAAAAAAAAAGGCTTATCGTAACATTTGAACAGAAAATATAGGCGTGTGGTTCTGGATGTTATCATTTCATCCGGCGGCGTGTTGCGATTTACATAAAATAATAAACGGGGCGGGTCGCCACTAAAAAGCAGCTTTCTTCGCGAGATAATCCCCCGGGATTGTAGGGCTGGGTCGCGGGATGCGGGGTTACGGGCTACGGGATACGGGAACGTCCCTAGGGTCGGTTATCAAGTTATCAATTTAACGGCACTCTGTGCACTGGTCGAGTTTTGTCGTATGGTTCTCGTCGCTCGATTTTACTCTTAGTTAAGGAAGTTATGTGTTTTTTGATAAATTTGATTCAAATTGATTGAAATAAGATTTTTTTAGAGCAATGTCTTACTGGAAACGCGACAGTTGTTGTTTCGATTCCCACTCGGGGGAATTAATTATTTTAATTTCCTTGCTCTCGTATCTAGACTCTAACTAGACTTAGGTTCCGCCTCAACCTATTTCGTTTTTTTTGGTAGAAAGACTCTGATTTCTACATTCTTCCTACATGAAAGTATTTTTGTGTTGTACATAAAAAAAACTATAAATTAAATGAACATAGCATTAACTTTAACATTTTCAGAATTCGAAGCTGCATCTGTCAGCCATACTAGACCTGCGCAACGATGGCGTTATCTCACAAATTCCAAAATTGCGCTGTTTTTTATTTTTAAATATTCTAAAATTGTATTAAAGTACTTGCTTTGTCCAACTGAATAACTCATCAGCGTCCACACTTATTCTGTATTCAGTGAATCGGAAAAAGTTTAAGCTTTTTATTTGATTTTTTTTTAATATGAAATATTGATTTTAAACCAAAGTGTAATCTGACGATAGTATACTTATATTCGTGCATCATATACTGTAAAAAAATATTTTAAATATAATAAATCATCGTGATGCAACGTGCCATATAATACTTTCAATTGAAAGTTATGGTTGTAAGTACCTACTTTTCTTTAAAAAAAAGATTTGATAAAGTGCGCCATTAGCATCACGCATTCGTCATGAAAAGTCTCAAAAATGCTCTGGAAATCGAGAACGGTGTGATAAAGCACTAATTTCTTCTTTGGGTTAAGTATAAGTACTATGAAGATCAGCTTCACGCTGTATCCCGCACACAGCAGGATAGGCAGAGGAAACCTAGTGATAAGACACTCCGTTCCCCACTTTCTGCCGAATTCTGATAGAAAATATGATATTTTTGTATATTACAATTTTTTATGGCATAAAGTGGAGTCTCAAATTTGCAATATCTCGGTTTCAAGGAGAAATTAGAGTGTTAGTGTAAGTAAAACGGAGTGTTTTGACACTAGGTCATGGATGCACAGACCGCGACCCGCCGGTCGAGTACTGGTGGCCCGGCGACAGCAAAAATAATACTCTCGTACATTCGAAAAATATTGAATTCTATTCCAGAATAAAACCAAAAAAAAATATGTTCGAAACTTCTGGCGGCCGGCCCGCTATCAGTTCATGATTTGTCCGAGTGGCCCCTAGTCTTAATAAGTCTGTGCAACCATGCACTAGCATCCTCTAACCTACCCTATAAAAACGAACGGCAGTAATACGTGAATCTGAAAAGAAATCTTAGTATTTCAACCTGATACTATAGGTATAATATTAGTTTCCGCGCCAACGAAGGCTACATCTCAAGGCAAACATTACAGGCGCGGTACAGTACACGACAATACATCGTATCTAAGTGCAAGTGCAAGGTAACACGTCTCGTATTGCCATGCAAGGTACTATGTTATATAATACATATACATTGGTATAGCTGAATTATAGCGTTGCTTATTTACTCTACGTCATTTTAGGATCTATATATATATATATATACATATATATATAGAGATAGAGTATGACGATATCTGTATATATAGATCCTATATAGTTAGTTGACTGGTGAAAAGTGCAAACAAACATTTTGGGTAAAAACCTAAAAAATCGATGTAAAGATAGTAAATTCTCATAATGAGAAAACTTATTATTTACTGTTTTATGCTTCAAGTACATTTATAAAAATGTTGTCAGGGATTATTTTACATAAATACCAGCAGTTTTGAAAATTACTTCCGGAAAAAAATCACTGGAATTTTTTTTGAACAGCAAAATTATTCCCCTAAAGGTTTTTCTTAAAATTTAGTTTAAAAAAATCTATTTTTATTTTGATGTTCTTTCCAAGATGTATAAACAGATAGTTATAAATTATTATATGATACGAAAAGCCTATTATTGGGCTATCTTGATGAAAAAAATCACGACCGTGGACTCAACAGTCGGGCTGTATTAGCCATTTTTTTAAGAATACGAGTTTTTTTCCAAAAAAAAAACACAAATTCCCAAATATCTGCTGAACCACTGAAAATCGCTGAACACACATTGAAGTGAAACGTATAGGTACTAAGGTTCCCTATTCACAGTCACTCTCGTTACACTCTGTATATATATAATATTTTTTAATTGAATTATTATATAAATATAAGGTTATATAATTATACAAACCATGATTTAGCTAAAGCAAATACACAAAAATTAAAACCGAAAAAAGTTAAGTATCAACTGTCAAATGATAAACTGTATCTACGAGTAGATTTAGAAATCAGTCTTGTTTCCATCCGTTGAGAAGACGAAATCGATGCTCATTATTATTATAATAATTATTATAAACTATTAATTTAGAAGTTCTAGAATAAATTCTTTTTTAGTTCTAAAAAAACAGATCTGTTACAAAACTCTTCCGTTACTAACAGATAATGCACAATCAAAACTACTGGACATAGAAACTTGGAATTTTGCATGTAGTAAGGTAGGTTAGGGAGTTTAGAGGAGCAGTAAGAGAGAATTTCTCGGAATTTCCATTTTATATCTTAAATTCTTCACAAATAAAGTTGTGATCGGCTAGTAGTAAGATAAAACCTTAGAAATTTCATACTCATTTGCTTGAGTAAAGTTTTACGACTTGGGCAAAATGTATTTCCATCGTTGAGTAGTGAACATCGATATTCTTTCTCAAATATAAATATATGTATTTTTTATCACTGTATCTTTTTCGAATATGATTTAATGTAAATTATCAAATGTTTAGTGGTAGTGCTTCATATGCGTTCATTCAAGCTTTTTATAAATAATCTTCACGATGGATCCCGCATATAGCAGGGTAGGCAGAGCGACCTACTGTTAACCCGTTGCTTGTTCCCGACATACCGCCGAATTTTTCGGGGCATTGCGAGTTGAGTGGCGGAAGTCAACGCTGAGCTTTTTGCCTTGCTTTCAGAGAGAAGAAATGAAAATATTAATAAATAATAATTCATTCCCCACGAATGGGGATCGAACCCGCAACCGTCGCGTTACAGCCTTGTGCTCCCTATTATTTACATATTTTTAATTAAATTATATTTTTTTATTTGTTGCTATTAAGGTACCTGATTCTTAAGGTTAATAATTACATAAACTGATATTTATTAAGGTACCTAAGGTAGGTTAAGGTTTATATTGAATATAAAAAATAAAAGATAAGCCAGAATTTCTGCTAACCAACAAAATTCTCAAAAAAATAATATTCAAAAACATGAAACTAAAAAAATATATTTTTTAAAGTAACAAATAAAAGGGTCGAAAGACATTAGAAGGGGCGACTCATTTGCTTAGTCCGTGTCCTCTGCCTAATCCACTTTTAATTTTGATTAATGCTCCCCCGAGCCCCGAGTAGAACTGCTCCAAATACGAAATTAGGTCTTTTTGCATTGTCGACTGTCGTTGTTTGCGGCTTAATGGATTAGTGGCAGTGGAGAAACAGGAACTGTTAAATGACGTTTACGTGGGAACCTGGTGGGTTGAATATCGTCTGTGGGTGGCCTCGTGGGTTCTATGCGTCTTGGGTTGTAGAATTGAATTTTCAATCACTTCGAGCTAGTCTTCTTTAATTTCACTTTGTATCCCGCATATAGAAACTCTTCTATGAGATAGAGAAAAATGAGTGTCAAGATAAAATGTTTTCCGTGTTTTGCTCGAATTCGAACACTTCTTATTGACAATGATAGTGGCGGAACTCAACGCCGTTGTTGATCCTACCAGAGCGGACAAGTAAAAGTATTTACATATTTCCTTCTCTAAATTTAAAACAAGTACAAAATGTATGAATAAAAGAGATATTTTCACTCACAATTATAATATTTTGTTCATTTGAAACTTTACTTAAATTCGTTTTCGTTAGGTACCTACAGTAATAATACACCGAAGCACTTTGCGAGGAAGTATCAAGTTCTGACGAGAAAACATCAGGCTTGTTGGACATCTTTTGAAGTTACATTTTTATTTATATTTTTAGCTTGTCATATATAGGTATTTATTTATACTTTAAACAGATAAAATAAATAAAATAAATCTATGAAATATATAATTTTTCTTTTTTTAACCGACTTTCGTAAGGAGTTTATTGAATTGAATTTGATGTATTATATTTTTTTTTATATTTGTTACCTCAGAACTTTTTACTGAGTGAACCGATTTTGATATTTTTTTTTATTTGAAAGCTGGTACTTCCTATGTAGTCTTATTTTAATTTAATTTTAATATGGTCCCTTTTTGACAATGTTATCTATGAGAAAATTATATGTGTTAAATTTGAATTTATCAATATCACGCCAACCCATTTCTAAATGAAATGATACACTTGGGGTTTAGGGTAGTTTGATGACAGTTTGGTTAGGTTCTGATTAGGGGATATGGTAGAAGTCGTTTTTTTTGTTAAAAACTTTAATGATGTATCTATAATTTGTTATAACATCTTGTTCATTGAAAAATTAACATGTTTTTATATATTCTGTCTTTTATAAATAAACACTATATTAATATTACAAATTCCGTATTCCGAATCGAACCCACAACCGCCACTTTTACAGTAGACGCTGCGTTGCTCCACGATGGCCTCATTATCTCAACTGAAATAAAATATACACTTCCATATATACAAACTTTAAATAGCATTGTATTAGTAGGTAATGCGATGGGCAAAGTCGTTTTACTCGTGACGGTAATAAAGGACCACACGGGTTGCGGAAATCCGCCATATTGCGTTTAAGTGCGGGACGCGACATCGAGGATTGCCTTAGTTCAACGACACAATTATGAATATTATGTAAAAGTTCTTCGTTTTTATTTGTTTTTATTTTAATGTTTGTGATAGGTGTGACTTAGCTACTTGATAAATTCATAGAATACATATGTCCACAACCATATGGTTGTGGATTGAAATTTCAAAAGAACGGAATTTCTTAACACTGTGTTCTTTCTGCTAATACATTCGTTATAAATAGGTCCATTTAAAATTTTAAAAGAAACATGTAATTTCTATAATAAATTAAAGTTCTAGATAAATAAAACGCAATAATAGAATGTGGTGTTGGCGGACTTGTTTCACAAGCACAACCCACTCGTATAAGTACATTAAGGTAACGTCAACTTTTACCAAATATTACTAATCCTACTAGGTAGTGATTTATTAATTTGTCGCCTAATCATGCGACTCTAATCGACTTAACGTCTTAAAATAGTTAGTTTTTTATTAATATAAAAAACTAAAAAAATACAAAAAGAAAGTTCATAACTTGTCACGAGTTATAACTATGGCTATATCCTGGATTTATTAATAGAGATACATACATACATACATATGTAAGATACTTTTTTTAATGTTAAATTCCACACGTATGTTACTAAGATACGATATATAGATAAATAAAAACTTTTTTTTCTTCAGTAGCGGACATATTCAAGATTTATGATATAGATACTATGTATATCCACATATATACCTACGTAAATGTATTGAAGAAAGACTTAAGTTTTTATTTTTACAACTATAAAAAAAATATATTTTTAATTGAATTGAATTTTTTTGACAAAATTAAGTAAGTTCGAAAATTGGAATACGGTATAACATTTCATTGATTTCTCTTTCTTTGCCTTACACATGAATCACATTCACAGTTCAAAAATGACGAATATGCACTACTTTGAAATATTCTATCAATAAAAGTAATTTCCTGAAATATTCTATCAATAAAAGTAATTTCCGCATACATTTGTATTTAACTTGTTAAAAAAATAAAATAAAATTAGCTTCATGCTGTATCCCGCACACAGCAGGGTAGGCATAGGGAACCTAGTGTTCAGACACTCCGTTCTCCACTTTCTGCCGAATTTTGGAAGCTTTGCGTGTTAAGTGGCAGAACTCAACGCCGCGCTTTGCCTCGACACCCGAGCGAAGAAATAGAAATATAAATTTTTCATGTTCATGTTCAGTAAATATTTCATCTCCTGGAGTGGGGATCGAACCCACAACCAGTCGATTTTACAGTCACACCCTGTGCCACTGCGCCACGACTGGCCTCTTTTTTTAACTTGTTTCACAATAAAAAAATGTAATTACGTCACTAAATGAACAATATATTGATTCTAAAGAAGAAACCTTTTGAGGAAGGAACTTTCCAGAATTATAAGAAAGGAAAACAGACAAACTCCGTAAGTAGCAACTAGGAGCAAATAAAATAGACGGCTACCAGGCGAACATAACGGGTGCGGGGGTGCTTCCGCACGGAAATAGGGCCCGTTCCGGTCCCGCTAATGGCGCGTGCTACCGTGCTGAACCGATGTTATGGCAGCTTATATTGTGGTGACAATTTACTTCTTCTTTATTAGGGAGAGAAGATGGAGAGTAAAACAGTGAATGAGACAATATTAAATGTAAAATTATTTTAAAACATTAAATAATATATCTTTGTAAGAAGCAGATTTTAGGTAATATTCCATAGGTTATAGAAGCTAGTAATAAAGAACGTGCATTATATATATTATACATATAAACTATACATTTGTGGTTAAATCCTATAAAATGATATCCTTAAATATCAAAAAACGCGTTTTTCAACACTATAAAGAGAATCAACCTTAATAGAGTACTTCTGGTTAACTTAGAATTATCAATTTTTCAGTTAGCAACTACAGGTAATAAGTACTACTTTAGGAAAAAATCTGAAAACTATACATTTGTGGTTAAATTCTAAAAAAAATAGCCTTAAAAGGGGGCAAAATTTGATATTAAAGCCGCTAGTTCAAGTGAGATATAAGATGAAAGGGCGCTATCTAGGCTATGCCTGATTTTCCAATTTTTGTACGGATCCCTCGGTGGTCCCGTTTTTTTAAAGGTTACAGGATGAGATTTTAGATCTTGAAAATGAAACATGTAGAAATTACATGGTGTCTGCTCTGGTGTCGAGGCAAAGCGCGGCGTTTGAGTTCCACCATTCAACATGCAATGCCTTCAGAACTCGGCGGAAAGTGTAGAACGGTGTTTCTTAACACTAGGCTCCCTCTGCCTATCCTGCTGTGTGCGGGATACAGCGTGAAGCTGAATTTAATACGTAATATATTATATTTAATATATTCAAACATATAATATAATAGAATCTATATACAATATTTACTCGACTCGCAAATCCAACAGTTATATTATATACTTGTTCGCATCTAGAGTTACCGAGTCGTGTTACGTAGTTATGTAGATGGTGAGCCGTGCCCCGGGCCGCGTTTCGGTCGAGGTGCTGACGGGACTTACTGCGCGCGGTGCGGTTTGATACTTGAAATATATAAATAATTTTTGGGTGTTATATTTTATGATTTTATTGTATTTTAGATAGATGGAGATGTAGTGATGAATCAATATCATTGATATATTGTAGATATTATATATATTTCAATGTGTATTTATTATGTTAGACTTTTGTTTTATTTTATTATTATTTGTAAAAGTAATTATCGTATATGTTTATAATTATGGACCCTTAAAAAAATGTATCATGCAATAATAAATAATATTCGTAAAGATTATATTCTTTATCTCAAACAACAACATTTTACTTAAAAATAAATAACAATAATCGTAGACATATAAAATATAAGTTTTAACCATCAAACCTGCTTAGCATAGTACTTCAATACGCAAGTTGAATGACAAGTTCCCACCCAGATGTTCACTGACAGTCGGGCCAGACCCCTCGGGCGTCATGTCACCCTCATTACGCGTCGTGTGATACGCACTTAAAGTTCACAGCCTTGCTGATTTTTACCCTGCAGTAATTTAAAATTATAGAAAACATAATAATATTATTATGCTAGGTGCAGTTGCATTGTACAGAAACACCGTGATCATCAGTTCATATCATTTTCGAAAGAATGTCTTTATATATCTGTATTATCAATACTTAGCCTTTCTAATAAGACAAATCGCTATGGTGAGTTGTGCTACTCAGAATGCAATGTAGGTACCCAAAAAAATAGAAAACATCATGAATTAAAAAATATATTAAATGTTGCTTAAATAAATTAATAAAATATCAACAATATCTAATAAATATGAAACATTACTTGGTTGCACAAAATGTTATATTGAGTTTGATTGACAAAAGTAGAAGAATCCCTAAGTTTTACTTAGAGACTAACTTGGCTTAGTTTCTAATCTCCAAAATTATCTAAAATATCATTTATACAGCTGTCTCTCTGACATAACCATTTACCCCTTGCTTTCGGCATTCGTGTATCTCTTCTATAATACATCACACGCACACTACAGTAAACATATGTAATGTTTATTCGTGGCGTACAATAAATTGCTCGAATTTATTGTAGGTTAAAGCGTTGTGATGAACTGGATTGATGACCGCTTGGCGCAGTTGCAGTGCATCTATTTATTAAGATTCAGGGCGCCTCCGCTCCTATTTAAGGTTTTAACCATTTGTAAATTGTTAGAAGAGATACTTATTGTTGCACAAAGAGTTTAAATATATTTGTTAATCTGAATTTATTTTTTAATTTTTGAATAAGATAAACAAAAAAAAGTAACTTTTAGCCATAAATAAACTTTAAATTCTGATTGGTGCTATTTTTATTTGCGAATGATAAGATATTTATTCTAACAGAATCGGTTATAATATTATATTAGGCATAGGTATTTTGCCAGATTGGCATATTCTCACATTTACTGACACTAGATAATGTGGATGTCAGGCCACGTTGCGTCACACACGTACATCTATCTGCGGTGGTATATGGTTAAACAGGCATTAATGTTAAGCCATATAACTCTCAACCTTAATACCAAGTAATAAATGTTACTTTATTTGAAATTTTAAGTTTGTCGACTTGATAGATGCCGGCGAGGCCAAGAGACAGATAAATATCGCTGGAAGCTCCGTTTACATCTTCAGATTTAAACGGTACAGGTGTAAATGATGTTTGCGGGTAAAATTGACACTGCACGTTTTCGAGTTCACAAAATCATAGACACAGAAATTATATTAATTTCATTATAAATTTATTTTTTCTTTGCTCAGTATGCAACGTTAGGTATAAGATTGTATTAAAACACAAAGTTTAATCACTTTTTATATTAAATTATTTTAGATCTAAAGTAGTTTGCCAGCCTAGTGATAAACTTAAAAAATATTTTATAATATAATACAAAGAAGATAAAAATATCTGGAAAACATTTTTAAATATTTTTTTTTAACGTGAATCTTAATAACGCAGCGAAATATCGTCTGTTGTCTGAGCCTCTAACCGCTACTTCGCACTCATCGCCTTTGAAGCTGCGCGGTCAGTAATTTTCTCGCTCTCACTTCAGTGGCGGTGTATATTTATCATTATGATATACTAGCGAAGGCCTTTATCGTAGCGCTTTTGTCCTGCCTCCATCATGTAATTGACAGCATTGTGCATTGTATGGAAAAATATTGTGCCTGGTAACCTTAAAATGTACTTAGTGATTAAGGTGATCTTTTTGTAATTTAGTTTTAAAAAAATATAGTCACATAGATTTTGTTATTTATATTGAAATTAATAAAAAGGTCTATTTAATCTATAATATATTTTTAAAATCTTCGTGAATTACTTTATAATGAAGTGATATCATCAATTATCTATTTTTCCTTTGCAATACAAATACAAAAGATTAAATTCTTACTAGATTCTAACAAATATTTGTATACCATTTACATATTTTATTAAAAAACTTTATTGCGTATACGTTGTAGAAAAAAAATTATTAAAATTTATCATGCCTAAATATATTCAAATGCCCAGTTATTTTCAAACATGTCTCTTGACATCTTAATATTACACTGATCAAGGCAACACGTCGCCCGACTAACTTCATTGAGTGCCTTTGTCCGGTGAACTGCTTTGCTAGTCAGAGTAAATCCATCTGTTTACGAAACTACCAATTTGCACCGAGTTAGCCTACTGTATTAGTAAAGATTATATAACTGGGTTACGTATAGACTCAGAAGCTTAATTTATTATTATTATCTATACGTTTTTTATTAGTTATATACATAAGAAGATAAAATTTTATAATACTTTAGTCAGCGTTTTCCATTTTTTTCTTTTTTATTTAAGAACATTCATATTGTGTAGCGAAAATTTATGACCTTTTAAATAGACCAGGAAAATGTCTGAAATGAATGTCTGAAAATCTGAAATATAAATACTTTTCGAAGTCAAATCTATAACATCAAATACTACGAAACTAATATACATAGACGCTGAAACTTCGCCACGACGACTTTTAACATTTTTACAGCTTAACATAAAAATCACATAGAAGCAAACATTCATAAGGCAGTCTTTAAGTGTCAATGTACACAAGTTGGTCAAATACTTAAAAGCCGGTCAACGTCCAACCTGTCATAAACCTCCTGTTTGTAGAGGCCGCACCTAATCTTGAGCCTAAGACGGTAAGACGATGTAAACGTCTCAAGAATTACCACGGGACATCTGTGCGTTTGTGAATGCCAGAGTTATCTCAAGACTTTGTAGGAATCGTGCCAAGAGGCACAAGTTAATGTCGCCTAATTATGAAAATGCTGTTTTGATGCAGCCAGTCTATGTATTAAATCTAATAATATTGTTGTTGTAATATATATTATGGTGTTTTTTATATTATTAAAATATTTTTAACTTTATATTATATAAAGGCCGTCGTGGCGCAGGGGCCGCTGTGACTGCACTGACGTAACGGTTGTGGATTCTATCACAACTCGAGGGAAAAAAATATTATTTATATTCAATGCTTCGCTCTGGCACCAAGGCAAAAGCCCGGCGTTGAGTTGCGCCACACAACGTCCAATGCCTCGTAAAATTTGGCTGGTGTGTCTCGACACTGCTGTGTGCGAGATACGAAGTGAAGCTGATTTCTAATATCTACATTCCCATTAAAATAATAGTATACTCGTACAATTATGATAATCAAACTAGAAATATTTTTTTATCACTTCTTAATATACTCTAATTGGCCTAATCGTCCGTATAAATCTACATTTAAAACTTTTTCTAACAGTATCATAAAACATTCATTATTTTGCAAAATGCATCTATCATATCGCAACTTAACTTCGCCACGGGACGCAGATCGAGACTATAATACATCCTGTGTGTAAAAGCTTAATATCCGCTTCCTGTCACCGTCAGGCGCCTTGTAAGCAAACGTCTCGACTTTGTAGTGATATTATTACTTTATTTAATAAAACTTTATTTTCTTAAATGTTTCCTTTCATATAAAGAGAAAGAAGTTTTAACCTAACCTTAGATAGTCAACAGATAAATAAGTATAATATTGATTTTATAGAAGGTATGGAATCGTTATAAATGTTATAAGGAAAAAAAAATACATATACATTTTTTTTAAATGTTTGAAATAAAATAATCTTTATATAATTATTTCGCAATCTAGAAATTAAAAACACTTAATTTTACAAACCAAGCGATCTCAGCTTTGATAACCGCGGCGCGCTGCCTTCAAATTGCATTAACTAAGCTAAGGGACGCAGCAACAGCGATATTTCGCTGTTAATACTTTACCACTACGTGACCCGATTTCTATATTTCTGTTTGAAAATGTATAATTCACCACTTTAATAACAAAAGCCAATGTTGAGAAAATAATTTTCAATGCAGTTTAATTATTAGAAATGATCAAAAATGTTCATTTGAGTTGTAAAAACGAAATGATTTATTTCTAGCGTAATAACTAGTAAAATATTTAAGTGACTAAAATGTAAAATCAAAAACACTTTATTGAGATATAAAAAAACAAAGTAGGTATTAAAAAAATCATATAGTTGAATAGCATAAGGCTGGATTATCTCTACAAATTATCTCTTACAGTCTATTAAAAAAAACAATCATCCCAGTTTCTTTTTATTATACAGACTTATTTATATCTATAAGATACCAACAGAAGACGCGTGTCAATACCTCTGCAAAATGTAAGTAGTATAGGTAAAGTTACCTCTAGACAGGATTATTGACTAAGCTTACTGTAGAAATGTGCATATCCAGTATTTAAGTTATATATAACTATTATTATATATATTTCTGTCATTATATATTATATAAATATATCATTTTCGCCAATTCAAAGATACCAGATAGCTACAGGAAAATTAAATGTAAATCGTCGTAAATTTAGATTAATATACCGACGACAAAATTGCTTAATATGGTTTTCAAATATTTTAAAATACATATTTTATGTAAATAAAAGTATATATAACAATATATATCGATATCAGATAAAAATGTGTCTACAACTGTATATTTGAAATATCATATTGGAATAACCAAAATTCTCTAACGAAGAGAAACTCCAGTAGCAATCTCTAGCTCCATTACAAGTCTGTTCGTGCATCGCTGGCGAACGGCGAGCAAACAAGAAATATAAAGCGCTTGTACCAAAACGGACCCAAGTGTTGTTTTAGTTTACTTTTAAAATTCTTATTATTTCAGTATTTTGAAAATTATTCCATTTGTATTATTATTATAAATACTTTACGTTTCATTAATTCTTTGAAAAATAGATATTTTCTCTGTTTCAAAAATGCCAACTATGACGGAATTTAACAATTTTTTCTATGAGAATTTCAATCTTGTTAACAATATTATTTTACAATGAAATTTCTTTTTACTTTGATTGACTTTTGATTGTACATACGAAAATAATTCCGCTGTAAGTGGACTAGTCAATAAAAATTATTTTCCAATTCGAATTTAAGTACAATTCCTAAGATTAGCGCGTTCAATCGAAGAAACTTTTCTGCTTTATAATTTTGCTACGACACAGATATTTTTATATTTATTTTGGGTTATACCATTTTACCTGAAGACCTTGTACGTAAATACCTACCTACGTGAAAAGTAAAACGTTAGCACCCGACTGTTTCAAGAATGAGAAAATGCCCCACGATGTATCTCGTCAGATTCACTTTTGTGCTTACAAAATTTATTTCACTTCGTCGTTGCATTAAGAATGTAAGCGTGGCTTTGTTCTACGAGCTCAATATAAAAAATGTAGAAACCGTGGATAGAAAGATTTTAAAATGTTTTAATCTTTTTGTTTTATTTTTACCAATATATAATATAGTACGTAAATTGAAAAATTATTTGAAAATTATCTTATTCAATTTCTATTTCGTATTTATTGTTAGTAATAGAAACAAAATGCAATATATGAAATATCATGTGGAGTAAAGTGAGAGCCCAATGACATCCTACTATACTAAGCTTAGATGACACTTAACGCCGCAGTTCCTAAAGACAAACCACATCAAAACCAACACGACCTGACCAAAACCTACCCAATAGATTTACGTTACCAAAAAGCCTAACAAAAAACCATCTAAAACAGTAAAACCCATGTGAAAGAACAAACAAGCAAAAGTACATAGCAGCCCTGACAAAGATTAAACCTAGCCGATGCGCCAACCCGTTAGTGTAAAGAATCGTTGGCGAGCAAACAAGAAATGCGAAACGTGAACCGGCCACAGAGTGCCGACTACCGAGTACGGGATCTGGGGAATGGACAGTAATATTTTCGCGATAAAATATTTGCTACTTTCCTTTCTACTTTAGAACTTGGATTTTATTTTCTTGCACATTTTGTTCACAATTAGCTATACTTAGATAAGATGTTTATCTTAGTGTAGTTGCGACTTAATTGAGTTGTTCACTTTACATTTTTAAGTTCAAATGTCAGGTTTTTTTTAAACGTTGTTATTTAGGGTTGCTATAAAAGTTGAGGGCAGCAGGCCACGCGGCAGTTCCGCCATGCGATGGACAGACCAAGTGAAGGCTGCTCTCAATGGCCGTCTCTACGAATGTACCAGGCAGACAGTCAACCGCGTAGAATGGCGTCGGACTGTGTGGCGCACCGCCAACCTTTAAAAAGGACGACCACGACCGCTCTGCCAAGAGTGAAGCGACAAAGAAGAAGAAGAAGAATCGCTGGCCTGGAAATGGCCGTTTGTGTCGCAAAAATCGTATTTCGACATTATAAAGGAAATAAAAATTAATAGGGTACTTCTGGACACGAGGAAAACTATACATTTGTGGTTAAATTCAAAAAAATAATACCTTTAAAAGAGGGGCAAAATTTGGTATTAAAGCCGCTATTTCAAGTTAGGTATCAGATGAAATGTATATTCCAATACATATTTTATGACTTAGTAATTGGAACCCACGGCGGGCGAGCCCGATTCGCGCTCCTACTTTTTAATTTATAGTACGGAGAACTAAGTGTCTTAATTCTAGGTTCCCTCAGCCTATCGGTAACAAGAACAAGTATGGTAAAAACAGTTATAGGACAGACCCAGAAGGAACCTAGTGTTAAAACACTCACGTTTCCGGTTTTCGCCTAATTTTTATAAAAATATGTGTTGATTCACAGAACTCAACACCACACTTTTGTTTCATAGCAGAGATATAACAATAATTTAAATATAAATATTCGTCGAAGCGGGAATCGACCTACAACGTCTCGTTTACAGTCAGCAACTGTCCCACTGCGTCACGACTGCCTCATAGTGTCAAACGAAAACTCAACGATTTCTTCTTCTTCTTTAAATTTATATCAAATTTTGCATCGACGAAAAGTACTTTTAATATTGAAAATGTACCTACATAATGAACGAAACGCTTTCAAAACATAAAAACAAATAAGTTCAAGAAAAATACAATAAGATTTTATATTTCTTTACAACCATCTTTGTTCAAGAAATAAATAAAGGAATTAAATGATATCTCCCAACTAGCCTGTTTATTTTGATATCACAGAGAGCTGCAACGTGAATTATGTGAAAAGTCAAATGTTCTCGGTAAAGTGGCTCACGTGTGTATCGATAGATATGTGTACGTTGCATTTATACATTCTTATTAACTTTAAACAGAAATGTTGAAAACTATGAAATAGTACCAAAAAAATAATTAATACAAGAAAGTACTATTACATTATAGTACTTGTTTCTATTATAATAATATTAATTTTAATTTTTAATTAATATTAATATTTTTTAAAATCATTTACTTTCCTTTTGTTTCTTTAAATAGAAATAATTTGGTTACAAAAATGAAATATTATGCCAACGGACGCCTCTTTAGAATATTTTAATATGAATACAATCGCTATGTATTTGAATGCAGCGTATGTACAATTAATAGTCGTGACGCTGTTCAACATGCGTCGTCGGTGCGCGATATGGCAATTGAGTCTATTTAAAGTTTACAAAGACGTCTGAACGAGCGGCGACGCGCGGACGTGTCCGGCCGCCGGTCGCCGCTCGCCGCTCACAAATCTTCCATTTCACTCGAGCTCGGCCTCCGCGCGCCTCCGAGAGGAAATAGCACGCTCCAAAGCACGCGGCTGCGTATCGGCTACTCCCGAAATAGTCCCCCCGCGCGGGGCGCCGGCCCATCGACGTGCTTTTAGTATGCTGCGCGCATGCGACACGCCCGCACCCTTCTGCGCTCCCGTGGCTCGCGACGGGAAACAAACAGATGGTCTAACATGGTCGCCATACTGGCCAACCCCAAGTGGAGCGAGGACCTCACCATCCAGATGATCATCGAGTACGAGAAGCGCGAGTACCTCTGGAACCCCGTCTCCGAGAACTACAAGAACAAGAAAGTACGCGAGCAGGGCTACGTCGAAATCATTAAAACTCTAAACCTAGTGGATATCACTGTCAAGGAGCTGAAAAATAAGATAAAAAACATACGATCGTCGTACAGCGTCGAGTTGAAGAAAATTCGCGCGGCGCGGAAGGCCGGCGCGCATGCGTACCGCCCGAGCGTCACGTGGTTCGAGCACGCGGACAGGTTTCTGCGGGCGATCGTCACCCCGAGCTCCGTGAGTGCCTCTGTTTACACGCTCGCAGCGACGGCTCACACATGCGCTCTGGCGATTTAACTTCGAAGGGACATTTTCTTTGTTTCAGGTCGACAACAGCCTGCTCGAGATCCCGATGAGCGACGACAGCGACATAGTTCAAGACCTGAGCGAACGCAAGTCGCCGGAGAAGAAAAGTCCACGAAAACGTCGCAGCTCGACGCGGTCGTCGACTCCGTACGTGTTGAACACGCCGTCCCCGCGGCCGAACACCCCTTTCGGGCTCAACCAGACGTCGTCCCCGTTCGGCATCCTGCCGGCCTCCACGACCGCCCCGTTCCTCAACCCCCCCGTCGGTATAGCAACGCCGCTAACCACTTCGCTCGCCACCATTTACCCGGTGCCGTCGAAACAAAAAAAGACTTTCGACGAGCGGAGCGACCAATCGGAAACACCGCAGGACTTGAGTCAGCATTCCGAGAACGGGAACGAAAATGAATTCGAAATGTTCGGTAAATTAATCGCTAGTCAGCTCCGTAAGTTGCCGCTGAGCTTGGCGTTAGACACTCAACTCAAGATACAGACGCTGGTCAACGCGGCGCGGATACAGGCCGTGTACCAGCAGTACAGCTACGCGGGCCCCTCGCAGGAGGCGCTGTCGGTGCAGGCCCTCTCCAACGGTATATTAGCGAGCATGGCCTCACAGAGTCCGTACGCGTCGCGATCCATAATGGACATGAGAAATGATTCGCCGGACGACTTGAATAGAGATCTCAAGACCGAGTACTCTGTGGGCTCCGAGGTAGAGGATTAAGGGGTGAAATATACAAATGGAACGAACGTTTTATGATCCGATGAAATGAGATGCATTTCTCATAATATTTTAACGACGTTTTGGTGGTTGCCAAAGCTTTATAAAGCGGAGAGATAAATAATATTCAAATATTCCGTTCCGTTTCAGAATTACATTTTATTTATGAAAGAAACAGAAGTACAATAATTTAACAAAACAAAACTTAATGACATGTCAAAAATATTTTCTTCTCATCTCTTCTTTAGCGACAATTGCCAAAATTAAATATTTGTACGTGTTTTAGATGTTTATATAAATGTGATAGGTGTTATACTAGGACCGTGATTTTACATACGACAGTGATGGGATGCCAAAGTACAAATTATACATGGAAATATATAGCTACAGAATATAAAAGGACATAAATGGAAAACATTTTTCTGATCTAGTCTAGATATTTGGACATTTGGCTGTGTTTAGGTTATTTCTTCTTTTTTTCCAACAAAAACAAAGTTACAATCAAACTGAATACAATTTTATATCAATGTATACTAGAATGTTTACCACATTTTTTAAAAATTATTTACTTAAATCATGATGTATGTTAGACATTACGAATTTATTTTCAGTGTGATAGATGCTTATATGTATAATATAAACTGGAAAGTTACTTAGATATAGCGAAAAAAATACCTCAAATAGATTTATAGTATAGATTTGATATAGTACGGAGTATATTTATCTGTTGTTCGATGTGCCACGATTATATAAATGGAATGTGATTTATTGAAAATTAATATTTTATAAATGTCATTTTTCGTTTTAATTACTGGCAGCCCCGCTCACCAATCAACCCTTTCAATTTTATAGAGAAGATAAAATTATTTCATAACAAATGAGTAAGTATTTATTACCCATAAAAGAATTGTCCCGTCACCGCAAAATCAGGCAATTATAAAAAAAATATCTGCCTATAATACAGTATACATACGTATGTATGTATAAGAAACTATATTCTTAGTAAATATTGGTAATAAAATGTTACCATCTTAAAAAATACTAAATATATTTATTTTTAATTGACGCTTATTATATTAGTTTCAATATGTTTGGCTTCAATAAGGCATAGCAACACTGAATAATAAAATTGGTTCATTTGAGAGTAAAGAATAAAGAAATACTTCTTCTGCGAGGGTTAAAAAATTTCTTCTTTTACATTAAACATCGCCGTAATCGTAAATTTTAAATGTCTTGAGACGAGAGACCAAAATAAATGTTTTCCAGGTCATTTCTCATTTGTACTCCGTGTTATGGCAGCATCTGCAAAATTTCCATATACAGCATCCGACGCAAGTAGGTATTGCACAAATATTGTAGAGAAAATATTTTTACCTCGGCCTTGCTATATTATAATTATAAATATCGAAGCTAAAAAATATTTTTGTAAACATTAAATTTTATCATAACTAAAAAAAATTGAGGCCAGTCATGGCGCAGTGGCACAAAGTGTGACTGTAAATTCTACTGATTGTGGGTTCAATCCCCACTCGAGGAGATGAAATATTTAATTAAATTTATTTTTCGATTTCTGAACATAACATGTATAAAAGGATATATCCTCTTAATATATTCAAACATAAAAATCTTTTAGTTTAGCTTTTTGCACATATTAGTTAGAATACAGTCCCATATTAAGCAACTAGCTTACCTGTGGCGCCGCCCCCATGGCTAAATGGAAGTAAATGAGAGTTGTAATACTAATAATCTTTAGTCTCTTTCGATAAATGGACTATTCAACACAAAAATATTTTACAAATTGGAACCAGTGGTTTCCGAGATAAGCACGTTCAACCAAACAAACTCTTTAGCTTTATACTGTTAGTAGGTATACAAATATAGATATCTCTCACACTCTATTTTGTCAAATCGGTGTCAATTTATATTGGTTTCGGTCAGCAAATATTTCATTTTACTTTTAATAGCCCATTCACTTGCAGCTGTGGTCGTAATCGTAAACCGAATAGCTGGAGACGCGAAATAAAACTTCCGAGTGCTTTGCTGTTTACTGCTGCCTTGTTATGGCGGCATCTGCAGATTTTGCATATACTACTCCCATCAAATTTAGAAATATTTTAGACGATAGCTATAAGCGCACTCAATCTCAATTAGTAAAAAATAAATCAGGTTCACGTTGTATCCCACAGAGCTGGGTAGGCATATGAAACCTAGTGTTAAGACACTCTGTTCCCCACTTTCCACCGAATTCTGGAGCCATTGCGTGTGTAGCGGAAGTCAAAGCCGCGCTTTGCCTCGAAACCAGAGCGAAGAAATGAAAATATTATACAAATTTGAATAAATATTTCACATCCTCAAGTGGGGGATCGAACCCACAACCAGACGCGTTTACATTCACACGACTGACGTGGTTAATTAGTAAATTAAGTTTATATTAATTAGTAATTTATTTAATTAGTAAGTTAAAAATAATATATACATGTATGAATAGGTTGATGACAGTAGACGAGGCGAAATAGGTATGGAGAAAAATTACCACTTTGCGCTGAGTCCTCTTTGGCTACCTCGCTAGGGAAAAAACGTGAAGCTAAAAAAACATTATAATATACATTTGTATTGAGTTCTTCAGATAAGCTTTTTTGAATTTTTGTATGGGGTTGTAAAAATTTTTTTAAACAAACTCTGTGTTTATTCACATGCATTTTAAGCCACAATCGTAATATCTATACATTTAAAAAAAAATTGAGGCCAGTCGTGGCGCAGTGGCACAGGGTGTGACTGTAAAATCGACTGGTTGTGGGTTCGATCCCCACTCGAGGAGATGGAATATTTACTTAAATTTATATTTCCATTTCTTCGCTCTGGTGT
>DWLH01000368.1:0-22171 GCA_018249795.1 Heliconius telesiphe telesiphe
TCAGAACTTTTGACTGAGCAGTGTTGTAGCATTAGCTTGACACCGATTTCAAAATTATAAAATCATTATTTAATTATTTTTGCTTAACAAAATCAAAGTACGTTTTAGTTTATGTAAAATTATTTTTTGCTTCTTATTCGTTTGTTTACTTCTTTTTCGTTGTTTAAAGTGGGGTTTTTTTTGTAAAAAATAAATTTATTATTGCGTCACTACGTGCTGAAGCTTTAGCTTCAAGGAGTATGTCTCAAATAGTAGGGCATGCAAAATCTGTAATCTCCAAAATAAAATCCAATTTCCGAAAAGTCATGTTGAGAAGTGGAATTTAAAATCGCGATTTGCTAGAGCGAAGCAATAAAAATAGTTTATTCCCTCTAATGGGAATAGAATCCACAACCATAGTGTCTAGAGTCAGACGCTGTGCCACTGCGCCTCCATGGCGTCAACTATATATTCGGTTATGTTATATTATCTTGTTCATAATCTATTTGTGTTCAAATTTTCATACAAATTCAACCAGCTGAAAATATTTTACACAACATTGAACGCGTTCCGCTTATGAAAACCATAATTTCATTATAACGTAATAACACCCAATAAACTGGCATAAACTTTTTTTAGCTTCACGCTGTAACACGCATGTGCGTGAACCTAGTGCGTTCTAGTGTTTAACTCTGTGTTGAGCCTCATTCCGCCCAGTTTTCGAGACATTGAGTGTTGTGTGGCTAAAATCTACACCGCGCTCGGTATTGTTTGTCTAGAAAGAACTTTTTTTTTAGCGCCTTATCCCACATGTAGCGGGTAGAGAGAGGGAGCTTAATATTAAAACACTCCACTCCCCACTTTCCGCCAAATTCTAGGAGCATTGTGTTACACCGACATTAGAGCGAAGAAATATTTTTTTTATTTTTTTCTCAAGTGGGAATCGAACCCGCAACCTGTTGTGTTTACAGTCGCCTCACGCTGTGTCCCTGCACCACTACTAGCCTAAATTATAAACCATTTAGGAAAATATACAACCACAATTTATTAAAATATAAAAATTTTGGGACTTATTGAGTAAAAAAAGCGTCAGACCAATAACGCAATGATGATGGCTGTAGGTTCGATTCCTTCTAGCGAGAATGAATTATCTTATATCCGCAATCTTCCAAAACCAAGCGGCGTTGAGTTCCGCCACTTAACACCCAATATCTGAAATTTAGATACAAAGCGAATAATGAGCGGGATGAAGCATGAATCTGAAAAAAATTACATAATTTCATATAAAAGTCAATGCCCTGGAAATATATATAGGTATAAACTATAAAGTGTAATTTTTTAATCAGTTCAATTACAGGCCATTATAATATCTCGTATCTAAAGAATTCAAACCGAAACACAAAGAGAAACATTCGAGAAATGCAAATTGTAGGATTTAATTATACCCTTTTTTTTCATACAATTCCACTATTTACTATCACGCTATGTTTCTTGTGTGTAAAAATCTGTATTAAAGTTCTATTTTTTTCGACGTGGACGTCTGAGTTTTGTTTAAGTGGACCTTAAAGAGTTAAACAGGTAAATTCCCTTCTTCTCCCATCAGCAAAATTCTTGATATCGAGAAATCCTTTAGTAATGATTCCCAGAACTCTCTAAGCTACCTTCGTGCTAAATTTCTATTCTAAGTAATGATTTTTTTTTATATATATATAGATTCAGCCACTATCAGACACGCAGCGAAAATCCAGTACCATGGCGTCACAATAAAGAATATTATTTAATATTTTTTTATATATCAGGTAAAAATAAATAGTTTATTATTACTATATTATGCTAAATTCAAAAATTAAATTCTATATATATATATATTTATATATAGTGTTTATATATATATATATATATATATATATATATATACGCGCCACGTCTGGCCATATATATATATATATATATATATATATATATGGCCAGACGTGGCGCCGGAGCACAGGTGTAAAAGCGATGGTTGGATGTGGATGGTGGATTCGATTCCTACTCGGAGGAATAAAATATTTAATATTTCATTTCCTCGCTCTGGTAACAAACCAAAACGCGGCGATGAGTTCCGCCATTCAACACGCAATGCCTAGTGAATTAGAAGGAAAGTGAGTAACGAAAGTATCTCAATGGGAACGGAGTGTCCTAACACTGCGTTCCCTCTGCTTACTCTGCTATGGGCGGGAAAAAAATATAGAAATTAACCACATAGCTCGTCGAAGCCATTTTTTATACTCCATATTTCTTTTTAATGCAAGTTGACTATAAATTGTAGCCTACGTGACGACAATTCACGCTAGCAAAATGAATTAAGTATTTTACTGTTTGGTCACGAGACCTTCTCATTTTACGCTGATATGTTATATTGTGATAGTAAAGGTAGATTGTACGGTTTGGATATTTTTTGTAAATGACGAAAAATTTCAAGGAGGTTTTCAATTCGAGGTGTTTATCTTCTACATAATATGTATATAAAAATCTCGTATCATAATGTTTGTTGACGATAAACTCAGAAACCATAACCTTTATTATCGAAACATTGTCTAATTTCTTTAATGTTTTAACTCGGTATTATTTTTTTTAACATAACGTCCTAACCTTGCCCACAGCTGGGTAGGTGACCTGGTAATGTAGCGTTAAGATACACCGTTCCCATTAAGATACCCTCCGCCGAATTCTGGAGACTTTACATGTTGAGTGGCAGAATTCAACCGCGCCCTGCCTTGTCGTATTATCAGAGCGAAGAAATGAAAATATAGAATATTTCAATTCCTCAAGTGGAAATCAAACTCAAAACCTGTCGCGATTGCGATGACTGCCCTCAGTCGTGTTGCAAATTTTTCTTGCTTATTTGAAATTTTGCTTTTAAAGCATCAACATGAAGAACTCACATATAGAGAATGGAAAGTAAAATCGATAAAAGACCTGTAGCTTTAGATCAAAACAAAAAAAAATCACAAACAAATACTACAAAAAAATATATATATTTAAAATCTAAAATAAACCTCAAATAGGGCACACACCAAAAAGTTTCTAACTTTCGCACTACACGAAAGTTGACCGCTTTGGGAGTACGTATTCATAACTTACATTAACCCGCAAAATTTTATTGAACCTATGAAATATTACCTTTGTGCGTGCCGGTGTGCTTGTCCTTGAGTACGGTTAGTTCGTAAATCTTCCCGAACTCCTCGAACATTGGCCTCAGATCCTTCTCCTCGAGATGTCTCGGAATTTGTCCGATGAAAAGTTTCACAGCATCCTTACCAGCCCCTGGCGGAGCTCCTGTTTTCTCAGCAGGAGTTAGAGGAGATGACCTCTTCTCTGAGGAATGGACAGGTGTTGAGGGCATAGTACTTGCATTCGAATGCTGTCTACTTTGCACGTCCATCTTAACAGGTTGCGCGAATCCCGGAAACAACACAGGGTTACACAAATTCGCTCCAACCAACATGTCTATGGCTATCACAGTAAATTCTTAATTTATTAAAGAAAATCGATCACAGTATATTTTTGTACTATATATCTTATTATTCTTGTACTTATTCTATAAATTCGGTTTAGTTTTAAAGCTTTCGCGGGTTTATTTTGGGTACGCTTGTATACGGGGGGTGTTGCGTTAGTGTGCGTAACTTTGTCTGTTTGTGTCTCGCTCGCGTAATGCGTAATGCTATCGATCTTTATAGTAGAGACTCAGGGACCTCGTGTATTTCACCCACTCAATGTTTCACACGTGCTACGCTATAAACAACTTATATTTTTATTTGAGATTCCTTTTTTTTGACAATATTTTTTTTTTATTATTTTTTTTTTTCTAAAATTTACACTTAACTATATTGGCACGATTTAGTCACAGATAAATTGAGCTTTATCAATTAAAATCTAAATGAACATCCGGTCGCTGTTTGAACACAAATTTCATGTATTCCGCCAAAATAGTTTTCACGTGAACGTGCTATGTTTACGTTGCGTTGGGCGCACGCCGCACTGTTTACCAACAACCGGTGGTCAAACACGAAAAAACGCCTAATATTTACTTTTAAACCTTTCCTATACTAAATACTAATCTAACACCAACTCTAAACATTTAGCTATATGTACACAGCTTAGAAATACCACAAGACGACGTAAAACGATGACTCCACGCACAAATAAAACAATGACGAAATAAATTAGGCAACAATTTTGCCGTGTTCCCGTCTATATGTCTACATGTCCACTAACCTAAAATTCCCTCCCGTCCTTTCATAGTACGCTATGGGGAGCTTCGGATCAAGATACAGTCCTCCCTTTCACTCACCCTCGCTAATATTTAGCGGCAAGTGAACTACACTACGTTCATACAACACGGTTGATTATTAGGAATCTCTCGTAAGAAATTGTTTTGGTACATGTTTTCTTGAGTTTTTTTTTTACTTTGATGAGATAATATGTGTATGTAAGTGTATGCGTGAATTTTTTTTTGGTGAAGTCTATTATAGAGGGTGTATTACGTTGGTTTAGGCGTTGGAAAAGTTAAAGAAAATGCGTTGAGTGAAAATTGAGATATCGTAGCGTTTTGAAAGAAATTTTATCAAGATCTGTTAAGTTATAATCAGCTTCACGCTGAATCCCACCCACAGCAGGGTGGGCAGGGAACCTAGTGTTAAGACACTCCGTTCCCCACTTTCTGCTGAAGTGTTGAACTCGACGCCACGCTTTGCCTCGACACCTATAATAAAAATAATTCATTTATTTAAAAATATTCTATATTTAAAATTTAAAATAAAGTAATATTATGGTTAAGCCTCATACATCCAATACATCATCATGTGTATATTTCGTGATGTTACCAAATATTCTAATATAAACTTTCATATAGAACCTGAATCTTTTCCGTACAAATACATTGTATTTGGAAAAAGAATAAGAAAAAATCGTAAATTAATATCCCGAGACCCCCCACAGTGATATCAAGAAACTTTCATTGAATAATTTACAGAGCGCGCTTAGTAGGTAGTCGTAAAACGGAACGCGAATTTTCGTAAAAAGGTCTTCAATGTTTTGCCGGACGATAACTCAAGTGCCGAAAATAGAATGGGGCTGCGTAGGGGCTGTAGCTACCTCCCCCTGCCAGTTGCCACTCAGTTTAGATGACTCCAGCCTTTAATGGCTGTTTAGAAAAAAATAATTAAATGACAGAAATTATAATCTAGCATCAATGGATTTGGTGGTTTTGCGTTTAAATTTTATGGATTTTCTTATCTTTTTTTTTTTGAGTTTCACGCTGTATCCCGTTCCGGCACATAGCAAAGTAGGCAAAGGGAACCTGAGAATCTAGTGTTACGATATCTCATTAGGAGACTTCCCCCAAATTCTGAATTGTATATTGTGTGGCGTAACTCAACGCCGCGCTCGCTATAAAATTTCATTCATAAATGATTTAGAGATGAGAATAAATTATCATCTTTGTCTACCGACCTATCTAAAAAATAAAATAAGACTTTAAAAGTCCAAAATCTATAATACAAAATTGATTTTCTACATAACTTAAAACACCAGGAGCTTCACAAAGAAACAAACCCCAACAAAAATGTAAGCAAGTAATACAAATACAATATAAATATACAATTTTATCATCCGAATATTATATAGAATGGTTGGATATCGTTTAGAATATTTTTAGGGTATGGTAATACTATGCTCGCGTGAACTGAGGGCACAGTGTGTGGCAAAGCTATTGCTCTATCCCTCTTCGAAATATTAATATTTGTCCCCGAGTTGTATGGTCTTTGGATGTATTTGGTAACTTTTTGAAAGTATGTAAGAGTTGATATATACATTTTTATGTATTAGATAAGGATAATTATTAATAAGAAGCCTGTATAACTGTAAATACTATAGGTTGTGGGTTCGATCCCCAGTGGAGGATTGAAATATTTAATATTTATTTTTTTTGCTCTGGTGTCGAGGCAAAGCTTGATGATGAGTTTCGCCACTTAACACGTAATGTCTTCAGAATTCGGCAGAAAATGGCATGCGGAGTGTCTTAACACTAGACACTCCCTCTGCATACAATGCTGTGTGCGGGATACAGTGTGATGCTAGCAAATAAATAAAGATAAGTGATACGTACGTATCGACGTACAGCATTTTACCATTAGATAAAACCATTGCGTTCATTCATACACGTCCCATGTACGCCTATTCAGACGTCGTAAAAAATTTTTATGGTACAATTATCTTTATTAAATTTCTTTGAATATATACAATTAGGCTGACGTAGCGTAGTAAGACAGCTAGACATGGTTGTGGGTTCTATTGAAGACAGAATTTGGGGAAATTTGCTATTTTCACCGCTCCGTTCTATTAAGACAATGAATGGCGTTGAGTTCTACCATTTAACACGCAATACACAATAAATTAGACACATTAAGCTGTGGCTGCTCTACTGTACACGGGATAAATCGTGAAGCTGAAGTGCAACGTTTAAGTGTAGGTAACGCTGAAAGAAATATATAAAATATTTTCGTTTTAAAAGTTAATATTTCAATCCTATCTACTAATCATAATATAAATATATATTTCAAATAAATAGTCCAAAAATTGTAACCCAAGGTGAAAATAGAGAATAGTGGTGTCTGATACATAATGGGGGCACGCATACAAAACTTTAAACGCCCAACTCAAAATAAACTCTACCACTCTACGCATAGAGTTTAATTTTGTCCACTAAAACTGATATTCTATAGTACTCAAACGTCCAATAGTACCTATTATGGCAACATCACTGGTACAAATCTTTCCTTTGTATTTCCCCGTGACTGACTTCTCCCTGAAGGATAGTAGAACATTTCAACGTATAAGGTTCTGTGTTATGTATCGCAATGAGGTTTGTTACTAGATTGTCTTAATTTGTTTAGTTAGTTAGGTGTTATTTATGCTGATTGATTGAGTTTGGGATAGTTTTTTTAAATATTAATTAATATGATTTTGACTGACTAGTATTTGAGGCCATCATAGTGCAGGGGCACAAGCGTGTGTCAGTAAATGCGACGGTTGTGAGTTCTACTACCGCTGAATTCTTGTTTGTGGCATGTGAGACCGCCAAAACGCAATATTTCGGGAATTGACGGTGTCTTAAAGGAAAGAGAATGTCCTAACATTAGGTTCCTAGGTTCGTTCTGCCTACCCTGTCTTATAGAACGATAAATGATTCTTACCAAGCGTCTCTACATTAATTTTAAAAAATTAAATTAGCTTCACGCTGTATCCCGCACATAGCAGTGTAGGCAAAGGGAACCTAGTGTTAAGACACTCCGTTCTCCACTTTCGAATTTTGGAGGCATTGCGTGTTGAGTGGCAGAACTCAACGCCGCGCTTTGCCTCGACACCAGAGCGAAGAAATGGGAATATAAATTTAAGTAAATATTTCATCTCCTCGAGTGGGGATCGAACCCACAACCAGTCGATTTTACAGTCACACCCTGTGCCACTGCGCCACGACTGGCCTCAATTAATTTTAATTTAATATATAAAATCGAATAAAAAAATCGAAGTAAATATAAGATATTTCAAATTTTATATATTAATTTTAATTTAATATATAAAATTTGAAATATCTTATATTTACTTCGTATATAGTTACTTTTCTGGTGAAAGGTCAAACCACATATGACAAGCTTCGAGATAATCATAAAAAAAATAAAAATTGAGGCTTTCTTCTAGTATTATTTACTAAACAGAATGAACACAATACCTTTAAATTAAAATTTAATATAATAGAATATTTATATTTCATAAGATATATATTTTCTATTGTTTTTGATTGAAAAACATTGCGTTTGGCGCTCATACCTTTGTTGCTACACCGCTAGAAATAAAGCTTGATGCTAAAAAATCACGATATTTTGTGGCCATCGTGGCGCAGTAGAACAATGTCTAAAGATAATAGTCGTTAGTTTGATTTCCAATCTGTGGGACTATTTTTTTGCTCCCCTCTCTACATCGAATGTTCCCAATTCGAGTGAAATGTGAAGAACAAAGTATTTTGACACTAGAACCATTTAGTAGATTTCATTTTATAATATTAATACTTTCAAGCCAAACCATAACATTCTTCACAAAAATGCTATTAGCATAATATGAAAATATGAAAATTGCAAAGAAAGGAAGGAAACAAAACATACAAATAAGCATATTCATACATAAAAGACAATGTGACATTAGCATGCTACATTAAGGACTGACCCACAGCTAAGCAACGGTGGGAGTTATAATGTAAGTGGGTAGTTAACAGTCCCAAAGATGTAGACGGACGCCAGCTTTGCGTTATTTGTGGGGTTTGTAGGGTAAGATGTTTGATATTTTGATTTTTTTTTTTAGTTTCCGCTGTATAACGCCCTTAACAGAGTAGGCATAAGGAGCCTAGGGGTAAAATACTCCGATCCCATTATGACTTTCAGAAGATTCTTTTCCCCACTGTCCACCGAATTCTGAAGGCATTGCGTATTGAGTGGCGGAACTCGATGCCATGTTTTGCCTCATTACCAGAGCAAGAAAATAAAAATATGAAATATTACAATTCCTTGAGTAGGAATCGAACCCATATCCTGTCATGTTTACAGTTGCACAAATGTGCCCCCACGCCACATGACTGGCATCAATTTTGAAGTATTCGAGTGAATTATAAAAGATAAAATTTGTTTTTCTGTAGTCATTTTGAGAAATCCTCTCTTAAACCTCCCCTACAGTCCCCAAGGAACCTATGTGGTAAATTTAATTTCATATCAGTCAGTATCAGAAGAGTTTCTACGTATAAGTTCAACGTAGCGTAGCGCATTATCCGACAGATACATTTTACATGGTAAATGAACCCACCGACACCCGCAACAAGTGGTGGGTTCGACTCCCACTCAAGAAAATTATTTTTTTAATAGATATATATTTTCATTTTTTCGATGATAACAAAGCAAAGCGCTCTGTTGAATTCCACAACTTAACACACAATGCCTCTAGAACCGGCGGTAAATCGGGAACAGAATGTCTTAACACTAGGTTCCTATGTTTCCTCCACTTTGTGCGAGATATAAGGTGAAGCTAAACTCTCTTATATAAAGTAATGTTGAAATGAAATAGAAAAAATATGTTTTATTTAAATAATATAATTTACTTATTTGGGGGTACAAGATGGAAGGAGATGGAAGGCTAGCTCGCAGCGACCCCTGCCAGCCCTCATTCGCTGCAACGTTCCATCAATCACGTGCACCTCGAGAGAGCGCACTGATAGGCGTTCCCCAAAGGCGACGCGCACCAGTGCGTGGTGTGTCCACTCGCTGGTGTGTCCAGTGGCGATGAATGCGGCGTTGGGGACCACCACCCAACACGCCATGTCCGGAACGGCGGGAGGTGGAGAACCGAGCTACAAATAGCTACGTGAAATGTAAGAGGAGGGATGAAAGAAAAGATGCATGAATTATTAGATGTAATGGATGATAGAGATTTAGATATCGTTTGTGTGACTGAGACCAAGCGAAAGGGTAATGACTTGACCGATTTGCCGTACAGTCGGGTCACTTTCTGGGCCGGCGTACCAGATAGCGAGCGGGGCTGTCAAGGTGTAGGTGTGTTATTGTCCTCTCGATTGGTTAGTGCAGCGGTTGAATACAAGGTGAGCAACTTCACTTCACGCTGGGGTTAACAAGAGTAGTCTTTACTACTCTTGTATGCGCCAGTATCCTCAGCTCCATTACGGGAACTCGAGAAGTATTGTCAGGGATGTTCTAGGTTGCGTTAGAAGGAATGAAAAATTAATAATATGTGGTGATTTGAACGGATGAGTCGGAACTGCGCGAAGCGGTTACTAGTTGCTAGCGGAGTGCTAGGTCAGTATGGTGACATGAGAATAAATAAGACTGGAAAGCTTATATTGGAAATTTGCAAGGAAAGGAATTTGTTTGTGGCAAACACTATGTTTGGCCACAAACAAATTCACATGTATGATTGATTTATTCCTAGTGGATCAGCGTATTTGAAGCCAAGTCATGGACACACGAGTGTTAAGGGCGTCTGATCTGGAAACAGACCACTATCTAGTCGTTGCTGGAATAAGGGGTCTGTTCGCAGGTTGGCGTAGCTACACGAGGAGTCGTCCAAACTTGGAGTCGAATTACCGCATAAGAAGCTCGAAGCTTCAAGACCCACCGACTAGAAAGGAATATCAAGAAAGAGTTTCCAAAAAGCTTGACAGCAGTGAATCTGGAAATGGAAATGTTGAAGTATGCTGGCAGAACCTTAGGGATTGTATGAAGGAAGCAGCGATAGGTATGTAGTAATGGAAAAAGCTTTAGTAAAAGGCGTGACGAATGTTGGGATGATGAAGTGCAAGATGCTGTAGAAAGAAAGAAGAAGGCATGGTAGGGTTATAAAGCCTCAGTTAAGGATAAAAGTATGAAAGATAAAATAAAATCTTATAAAGCCTCAGTTAAGGATAAAAGTATGAAAGAGTTAAAAAAGAAAGAGAATAAGCTGCAAAAGCACCAAACGAAAGTACTGATAAAGATGAAGCGTGAAAAGGCAGAGAATGAAAGAGATGAAAGGTTAACGAACAATTTCAGGGAAAACACGAAGCTTTTCTGTCGAGAAGTTAATGTTTCTCGAGGTTGCTCGAGTTGCTAACCTGTACAATGAAAGAGGTGCTTTCGAAGGATGGAAGGAAGGATGCTTTTAACTAACAGAACAGCCACACGTTTTGCAGCGATGGGCGGAATTTTACAAGGAGATGTATGAATGTGATGACGCCTCAGTCTCAAGTAGCAATGAAACGCTGAGTCTTGATGTAGCTGATGGCGAAATCAGTGTAAAAGAAGTTGAGAGTGCAATACGAAGTCTGAAATGTAGTAAGTCAGCGGGAGCAGATGGAGTTACTGCCGAGATGATCAAATATGATGGGCCACGCGTCTTAGACTTGTTCTAGTTTTTGTTCAAATTATGCTGGAAATCAGGGGAGGTCCCAGACGATTGGCGAGGTGCGGTCATCGTGCCTGCTGGAGCTGGTTTGGGCACGTCGAACGAATGAGTGAGGAAAAAATGGCAAAAAAGATTTATGATGGAAAAGTGAGCGGTAAGAGAGGTAGGAGGAGACCTCGGTTGACCTTCGAAAACACAGTATTGAAGAGGACCCCCCGGAGGGCATGTATGAAGAGGTTGATGACAGTGGACGAGGCGAAAGAGGTATGTAGAGACCGTAACTCTCGGACTACCCCGCTAGGGATAAAGCGTGAAGCTAAGTTAAGTTTAATTTACGTTAAAATGATAATAATATAAATAATAATAATTCTTTATTTTTATCTCACAAAGCTTGGTCATAATAAATACACATTTAAACCAGAGGTGAACAGTAAAAAGCTAATGTGAGGGACTGGTGTCCATACTGGGTATATACCTGTTTTACAGATCACCAGGCACTCACCCATTCATAATTTACAACTACAGTGGTTTCGGATAGAGAAAAATATTAACAGTATAGACCTTAGACTAATCGTTAGTATTTATAATTAATTTAAACTTACATGTTAGTATGTGTGTGAGCAAGGGAGTGAGTGCATGAGGTGTGTGTGTGTAAGAGCTTGTGAGTGTGTATGTGATTGTGTGAGTATGTGAGCGCGTGAGTATCTTTGTATGTGTCTGTATATTATTTAGGAGTTAAGAATAAATTTTCAGTTTCATCACAGCATTTAAGCCATTCCGTTACAAGCTTTTTACATTTAATTTTAGGTACAGAGTATATGGATAAGTACATGTTTACTTTATTATATAATAAATCTCCAAGGAATGGATAGAACTTATGTGAAAAACTTGTTTTAAAATTGCTCAAGGGACAAACATTTTTTAAAAATAAAGAAATTATCTCGCTAAAAACAGTGTAAAAATACTAAATATGCTAATATCCTTTTAAAAATTAGTGAAATTAAAGCTCAAAATACTTAATATGTAATTATTTGCGCTTAGTATTAACACATAACGCTATCTCGTATGGCACTTGGGTTATTTTCACACATTTCAACAAATTTGCATTTTGAATTATTTAATTATCATATGGACCATATCGGACTTTATTTTGCTATAAACTTTTATTATATATATTATATATATATATATATAAGATTAATAACAAAAAGGAGATCTATGATGCCGTCGTGGCTAAGGAGTGCTGTGTTTGACTGTATATGTGGTACTTGTAGGCTCGATTTCCATTCGGATATTTATCTCTTGCTCTGGAGACAACAAAAATGTGGCGTTGAGTTCCACCACTCACACGCAATGTCTCGAAAATTGGGCAGTGTGTGAGGAATAGAAAGTCTGAATATTTGGTTTCTTCTCTACTATTTATAGGATACAGCGTGAAGTTATAAAAAAATATAAGTTAAGTAGTACCATATCAGTGAGTCATTCTGTTTTAGATCCGTCGCTTATATTAGTCATTCTAAGGATATTAAGACAAGTGAAAACATATATGACTAATAAAATTACATGTTTTATTTAGTATTAGTAATCGGATAAAAACCCAAGGGATAGTTTTATTGTAGACGCAGGGAACCTAGTGTTAGTACAGGCATTTTTCATTTTCCTTCCATTTTGAGACATTGGATGTTCAGTGGAACTAGCCATTACTTCGCTCTGGTGTCAAGGCAAAGACCGGCGTTGAGTTCCGCCACTCAACTCAAGAAAGTGGGGAACGGAGTGTCTTAACACGAGGTTCCCTCTGCCTACCCTGCTGTGTGCGGGATGCAGCATGAAACTGTTTTTTTTTATTTTATTTTATTGGTGAAGGCATCTCTTTTTAACTTGCATCCTCCTATTGTATGATATTATCTCTTTTTACCGCACATTCTTCTTTGTGTGTTTTCAATTTAACGTGACATTGTCGAAGTGATTAGTGCTGAACTGCCATGCTCGGAATGCCATAGATAAAGAACAACAACAACAA
Source organism: Heliconius telesiphe telesiphe (assembly GCA_018249795.1). Classification (NCBI taxonomy): domain Eukaryota; kingdom Metazoa; phylum Arthropoda; class Insecta; order Lepidoptera; family Nymphalidae; genus Heliconius; species Heliconius telesiphe. The sequence continues at coordinate 12,983 of DWLH01000368.1, forward strand.
CAACACAATTTGTATACGCCCGCTGGCTGCAAAGGAATATTACTTTTTATTGGTATCAAGAATTGCCGCCACACGTTAGACGGATGCCACTTTAGTCTACGTGTGACCACGGGCCACTGAAAAGTGTTCGAAACGACATGTCTGGTTTTCTCCGATGTTAAGATCGTTCGTTTCCTACTTTCGACTGAATTCTGGAGGCACTGCGTGTTGAGTGACGTAACTCAACGCCGCGCTTTGCCTTGTTGCCAGAGCGAGGAAGTGAAAATATTAAATATTTCATTTTCTCGATTGGGAATCAAAACCACAACCTACCGCGTTTACAGGTCCTTGTGCCCCTGCGACACGACTCGGCTTTATACCATTTGTATAGATTAAACAAGAATAACACATAAAACGGATCCGTTTAAACTTATTTTAATAAAACATAGTTGGTTGCGGTATAGAAGATAAGTTCATAAACCGACGCAATGTACAACTTTAGCAGTGGGCAGGTAAATTTCGATTGGTAGCTTCCCGGTAAGTTGGTCTGATGTCTATATTGAATCGCCTAATAGATAGCCGTAGCCGGTTGATTTCAAAAGTTTACCTATTTTCTGTCATAGTTTGTATTGGATCCTGTGTTGACTTGGCTGGTCTAGTAGTTTCTAATTAACTTGGCCTAGACGGTATACTCGTAAATCTGCTTTTAAGTTTTTTTTTTAGTTTCACGCTGTAGACTGCACATAGCAGGAAAGGCAGAGAAAACCTGGGAGCCTAGTGTTACGACACTCCGTTCCCCCACTTTTTGCTGAATTCTTGATGTTTTGAGAGTTGAGTGGCGGATTTCAAAGCCATGCTTTGCCGCGGTTCGATCACTAGGGGTAGTGAAATATTTAATTTCATTCTTTCAATGGGTATAGAACCCATGACCGTCGCGTTTACCCCTGCGCCACGACTCTCAAATCCATCGGAAAATTTATAATATTATTCTCTAACACGGATATTATAAAGCTAGAGTTATTATAAAGCTAAGCGATGATATCGTGGCATGTTTCCAACTACACGTGATTGTGGATTCAATTTCCATTTCAGAATATGCCTTGTTCTGGTTAGAAAGCAAAACACTGTTTTAGTTAGATAGCTTTCGGTGATATAAATTTCACTATACCATAATTTTAATAAAGAATGTGAAGAACGGAGAGTCTTAATTATTACGGAGGGTCTTAATATTAGTATTTTATTTACTCTTGCAAAGCTGGTGAAGCAAGAAAAAATTAAACATTTTATTTCAAGAGTGAGTTAGATCTTACAAAAGTCTTGTGCTCATTTTTATTGGCCAATATTTACATTTAATTCAATATAAAAGAATCTCGTAAGATTAGGATTAGGACGTTAACTATAAATAGGATGAAAATGGAAATTTAAGACATATGTAGTAGTAGATAAATTAAGTTTCTCACAACAGTCATATCGCCAAAAATTTTATTTACAAATGAGGAAACCGCTCACTTGCAAGTACAAGGATACATATTGTCATAGGAGACAAGAAGACAGAACGTACAATGCCTACAAAAAAAAAATTCCGAAACTTAGTAATTTATAGATACATTACGGAAAAAAGCCTTTACAGACTTATATTTGGAGTTCAATTCATATAAAATAATAGTGTACCCTGTACACTTAAATTTGTATTTTCTATATGATTTGTACATCCCGTTAAAAACAATGAAATTGGACCCTCAGAGCGAACGTCCGATCAGCACTTATTTTGTTGAAGATAGAGAATTAAAAAAAATTGTACCCATTCCTAATTACCTAGACCGGTCGTGGCGCAGGGGCACAAAGTGTGGCTGTAAACGCGACTGGTTGTGGGTTCGATATCCATTCGAGGAAATGAAATATTTATTTAAATTTATATTTCCATTTCTTCGCTCTGGTGTCGAGGTAAAGTGCGGCGTTGAGTTCCACCACTCAGCACGCAATGCCTCCAGAATTCGGCGGAAAGTGAGGAACGAAGTGTCTTAACACTAGATACCCTCTGCCTACCCTGCTGTGTGCTAATGTGTAATTTATTATTTTCTTAATTTTAATTCCTAATTATTTTAAAATAACCGAAAAAAAATACACAAAAAAAAAAAGCAACTCCAATAAATCAAAAACCCTTCACCAATCACAATAAACAACAAGCAGCTTACGAAACCGAAAAGCGTACGAAAGATCGCGCTGTCGACACGAAGTTTACCACAATTATGTTAATAGCGACACGTGTATCCGAATTTCCGAGTAATGGCCCAATTACGGGCAGTGTCACCCCTTCGTGACGGCCGACAATAAAAAATGCTAATTACACCCGTCCAGAGCAGTTGCAGCGATCGTTGTCGCGACCAAATTTCTTTTTGGATATTTGTGATTGTGGATTTGGTGGGCTAAGTCAGCTTGTTGTTATATTGTTGATTTGTTTATATTGATGTATAGATAGGTAACTATTCATATCGTTCCTTTGATTCAGAAACTTTAAATGTTTAATGGCAAGTAAAAAATATATGTTTTTCTCTTGCATTTGTGTCATTTTTTGTGTGGTTTTTATACGTTGAGAGTAACAAGAGTCAGTTATAAGAGAGATAGAGAGAGACCTCCATTGAACTTCGAGAGCAGAGTTTCGATGTTACGGTAGGAAGAGTACATACAAAAAATATGAGGATCCCACAAAGGGCAAATGAAAAGGTTGAAGGCAGAAAACGAGGCGACAGAGATAATATGATATCGCTCCTGCAACTAGCGCTTCATTCCCAAAAAATGAGATTTCTGAATGAATTCTCTTTCATTGTTCGAACTTTTACACTCGGGAGTGATCTCAAATGATAAATAAAACCTCTCCATTCTATAATTATTTCCAATTTATAAAAATTGAGTATTGAGTTACAAAATTTTAGAAACGGGATTTGAATCCACTTTCTATTAAGTTTAGTATAACACAACACAATCAATACTATGTCACATCGTCTTGTATTTAATTTTAACCCTTAATCGTATAATTTGAAATTCGAAATATCTTCAAATTAAAATAATTTTAGTAACAATTTTTAAATAAATGAAGATATCTAAAATTCTACATATATTCTTTGATTAGACCCTATCCAAGCTTTGAAATAATCATAACAAGAACGACCGAGTTTCAATTACGCGTAGGTACATACGGAAACCATTATAATAACTGTAATTTTTATTTCTTTTATGTAATTGCTTTTATAAATTATGGCTGTGCATTGGGTTTTATATTTTATTGTTTTTGTGGATTTATATTTGCACAATGTGCTGGAATTTAGTTAATAAGAAAAAATATGGGTCAAAATACCGAGACTAAAGAACTTAAGTTAAATTTGACTTTAGTTAACAAATTAACTTGAGTTAAAATGGTATACAATTTATATTTATTAATTATTAATATTATATATTCTACACTACAAATATTAAACGCATAATAAATTATGATAACTAAATCCATTAATCCCATTTCAGCATAGTGTATACAGTGACGGAGTTCAAAGGCGCGCTTTGTTACTTCCAGAGTGAGGAAATGAATTTAAGACATTGAGAATGGCTGAGTGGCGGAATTTAGCGCCACACATTGCCTAAAATTAATATTATTTTTTTATAATGAATTGCATTAATATGAAAAACAATAAAATAAGAAAAAGTAGAAAACATAATGTGTTAACTCTGTTTTCTCTCCGTCTACACAAAGAAAAAATAGAAATTCCTTCCTCATATAGGAATCAAATCCACAAACATGGCACTGCACCAAGATAACATCGGTCAACTTTATTATGAAACGTGATATCCAAACATTTTTAGGCTTGCAAAAATACCATTAATATATAAAAAACAATCATCTATCTTCTTATCATAAAAAATAATATCTCAATACAAACTTAAATTGAAAAATCCCTTAAAAAGATTAACAATTTACTGAGAGTAATCAAAATCTCAAACATCAAAACGATCAAAACCCAAGTCCATGATGGGCCAAGTGCAAAAATTCCAACCGCAATATTAACACATACAGCAAGCAGTGCCGCAGTTAAATATATTCTGACCCTAAAAATCTTCCCTCCGGTTGAATGACCTTCAATCTAACGAAATGGGGTGACTGTCGTCCGTAGGGTGTTCGGATGTAACCCTAAAATTTTACTTTGTTACGTATGTATGTATAGTCATAGAATAAGTAGTTTTTTTTTTGAGTTTAAAAAAAAGTTATTGTAATTATAGGTGGTGGTTTATTTTAAAAGTAGTGCCTAAATTTTCTTATTTTTTTTTTTACGTGTACGCTTTACCTCGCATGTGGTAGGGTAGGCAGAGGGAACCTAATGTTAAGACACTTCTTTCTTCATGCACCGCCCAATTTTAAGACATTGCATTGTTTGTTGAGTGGCGAAACTCAACACCACTCTATCTCTTGTGAAATTAAACAAAAACTCATTCCCCCAAATAGTAATAGAACCCAATATCATCACGATTGCAGTTAGACTCTGAGCCATGTCAGGACGGCCTCAAATTTAAATAAACATTTTAATTTAGTACTGAAATACTTACATTATTAATACCCTACTCGTTTTAAGACATTGAGATTGGCTAAGTGGCGGAATTTAGCGCCACACATTGCATTATCAATACGAAAATCACTTAATTGAACTATTCTTTTTTTATTTTTTAAAATAAACATAAAATTTCTAAAATTTTTCTCATTTTAAAAAAAAATTAAACATAAAATTTCCTTTATAATAAAAAAAAAAGAAAACATAATAAACTCTATTTTCTCTCCGTTTAAACAAATAAAAAAACAGAAATTGCGTAAATAAAAAGGAAACATAAATTTCATAACGACATATCATCAATCATGATAAAAAGCTTGTTTATAATACATATGTATGTATGTACCTACGGCTCTGTTGTCATAGCTTACGTTATCGGATCCCCTGTTGTATTTAAAAGCGAAAATATTTTAAGAGTAGAACATTATGTGGAGTTGACTCGTTATAGTCCTGTTTTTTTAGGTTCACAATACATCTCTCGTAGCAGGGCAGGCAGAAGGCACCTAGTGTTAAGATATTCCGTTCCCCACACACTGGTCAATTTTCGAGGCTGTATCTTGTTACCAGAGTGGGGAAATATTTAAAAAAATCGCCAGAGTTGGAATTTAATCCACAACCACCACGTTTATAAACGCGATAGTCGCGGGTTCGATAGGCACTCGGGGAAAAGTACTATTTTCGTTTCCCCGCGCTGTTAGGACAAAGCGCAGCTTTGACTTCCGCCTTTCAACACGCTTTCCCACTAATTTTAGCTGAAAGTGGAGAATAGAGTTTCTTGGCATATTTTTGTGCCTATTCTGATATTTATGTGAAACTGAAAAATAAAATGGCATATTAAAGTCTCTACAGTTTTTACACGTTTGCCAAAATCGACGAAGGGCGCCCAACTCGGACTCACAATATTGATTTCCTTTAGATTATGCGCACCTCGCACATCACTTTGTTGTTTAAAAAAATACCTATACATAATACCCTACTAATATTATAAATGTGAAAAATTGTGAGTATGTATGTTTGTTCCATTTTCACGCCAAAACAGCGAAACGAATTTGTATATACATTAGAATATTACTTATACATTAGAACAACAAATAGGCTACAATTTATCTAAACATTTTGTTTAATTTAGATATAAACAACTATAAGGTCTTTAATCTTTAATTTTCTCTCCTTTAACTATAAACTATAAATGAAACTAATATTATGAATCTAAAAAAAATATGTAAGCGCTTATCATAAAAAGTACTGGTTTGAATTGAAATAATATTTTTGTGTTGCAAACTTATCTCAAGCACTTAATATTATAATTTCTCATAGCTAGTACTCGAGTCCGTATTTTGATTTGACCAGGAGGGCGAAGCCGTAGGTAAAAGATAGTCTGATCTATTTTTTATTAGAAAGTTGTAAGTTCAATTTCCACTCGGGCGAATAAAATATTTAATATTTTCATTTTCACAATCTGGTACAAGGCAAAAGGCGCGGCGTAAAGTCACTCAATACGCAATGTTTCGAGAAATCGAAGGAAAGTGGGGAACGGAAGAGTCTTAATGGGAACGGAGTCTCTAAACACTAGGTTCTCTCCGCCTACCCTGCTGTTTGCAGGATATATCTAAAATCGCTGTATGTTGAATTCAACACTGAAGTTTCTTATCACATAATAATATTTAACTAAATAACGAACATATCATTCCTCTAAGTAAGCCAACAACCATCGTTAACCAAAACATAATAAAACAACTGGAACAAAACAGCTTTAAAAGTTAAATTTAATTATGACTAATTAACCGAGATAACCTCGATATTTAACGATATTGAAATATTAGCTAAACCATTTGTGGTCAGTTTCAACCTAAATGTGATATCAATATTTGACAATCCTATGATTTTGCTAAAACAATATTATATTAATCAAAATGCGTATTTTAGACATCTAACTGATAAAACGTTTCATGTCTTCACGTATACGTTTTTTTCTCACAATGAAAGAAACAGAGTTAAGACGCTTTTTTTAGCGTCACGCTGTATCTCGTAAACAGTAGTGTAGGCAGAAAGAACCTAGTGTTAAGACACTACGTTTCCTTTTTCCACCGAATTCTGGAGGCATTGCGTGTGGAGAGACTAAACTCCACGCCACGCTTTACCTAGACACCAGAGCGAAAAAAATGAATATATTAAATATTTAATTTCCTGGAGTGAGGATCGATCGTTGAGACTGAAGTGTCTTAAAAAAATATTTTTTTACCAACTATGATACGAGTATGTATGCCGGAGATACGTGAAGCTAAAAGATAACAACCAAAATGAACAGGAGCCATTGTGGCACATTGAGACATATATTTTGTGATCATCAGATCTTCTTATTGTGGGTTCGATTTCCACTTCGAAAAACGGAAAACACTTGTGTGGACATTTGGCTTTTTCTGCCTACTACAGTAAGGTTATATACAAAATACAGCGTGAAACTGAATAAAAAGAACAGAACAAAACCATGAAGAGGTTGATGATAGTGGAAGAGGCGAAAGAGGTATGCAAAGATCGTAGCGTTTGGCGATCCGCTCTCTCTGGCTACCCCGCTAGGGAGAAATGAAGCTAAGATAAACCAGATCAAATTACGATACAAAAATATCCTTTAGGACACTAACACAAACGACCAGAAAAAATATGAATAGCATTTCTTTTGTCGCACCCTCAACAAATTGTTAAAGATGGGCGAAGCCCGAAATAATTGTTGGCGAGAGAGATAACCATAATTTATTATTCCGCGGAAATAAGATCTTGACACGAACCGTGAGGGCACTTCTCTGCCGAAAGAGAGGCAGAGTGGGTCTCTCATATTTTATGCATGTTCACAAACTCATTAGATCATAATAATTCCAAATTTTCTATGAATATAGAATGATGATATTCTTTACTTTTTCTCGTTCATTTCGTTTGAGCAGTTTTATTTGGAGTGTTTTGTTAAATTTATGGGGCTTGTAACGTTTATTATGATGTATGTATATTGTATATGGGTGAGGTGTTTTTGTTTATGCAGGAAACGTGTGACATTCACCCTAAATATATATTTTTAAAGTGAGCGCTGTATCCCACATAAAGCAGAGTATGCAAAGGGAACCTAGTGTAAAAACACTCCGTTTTACAATTTCTGTCTAATTCTCGAAACGTTGAGTATTGAGCGGTGCACCTTTACGCCACGATTTGTCTTCTTACTAAAGCGAGATCCTGAAAATAATTCTTTTCCCAGGATGATGGTCGAACCAACAACCATCTGGGTACAGTTAAATACTGTGCTGCTGCACCACGATAACCTCTAAATCAACGTTAAGAATTATTAATGTAATATACATTTTTATAAAATATGTAATTATTTTAGCCTTCTTCAACTAATGAACTGTGCACACAAAAAAAAAATTGAACGCTTAGTTCCTGAGATTACCAGGTTGAGGCAAATAATCCTGAAGAGTTTGATTACGAACCATTTTGCTCTCTATCTCTACTCTACTTTCTCAAATTAAAAAGATATGCTATCTATCTCTACTTTATCAAATTAAAAAGATAAAAGTAAATATGAAAGAAAAAACCTTCAAAAAGCCAATTTATATAGGTGGGTCGTTTTCTCATAATAGATCCCCCCCGCGATACCGTCGTGATCGAACATTTACACGAATATTTCATTTGTACCGCAATTTCTTTGTCGTCACCTCTTGAAGACTTTTCTAATATGATAGGTATAAGAATAAATTGGTTACTTACAATGTTTTTTTTTTATTGAATTAAATTTAATATAAATTTTGTATAGTAGGATAAGCAGGGCGAACCTAGTGTTAAGTGTTTGTTGGTATTTTATTTTGATTGGCGTAATTCAGCGCCACGCTTTGTCTAACAAAACGAGAAATTTAAAATAATTGAAAGATAAGTAAAGAGTAAGAGTAATCGAGTAATAAATGTACACAAAAAATATTTATGAATTTTAAATATTACAGTCAAATTTAAAATCTCTTCTAATTAGAAATGGGTTAAAAACATATACTCATTTTCTGTAAATAGGCAGATTTTTGTAGCTTCAAGCTACACCTAACCTATATATTATTGCATTGCAGGATAAGCACAACAACATGACGTCAAGACATTTCGATTTCGATTCCGACCAACTTTCCTCACATTTTTTTAGACATTGTACATTGAGTATCAGAACTCAACGCCGCGCTTTATCTAGTTGAACCAAAGCAAAGAAATGAAAATAAGTAATTAAAACAAGTGGAAAGCGAATCCACAGTCGTCGCGCTCAAAGCCAAACGGTTGCCTTATATTTGACATTACAAAATTGTCATTTTTATCACAAAGTGATACATATGATATAAAATAGTTAGGCTATAAAGTGGATTCTCTTAAACATCGTCTCTACGTTACTGCCTCTTGAGGGCAATAAAACTGAGGCAAGGGTTCAGTATTGTCGGCCTTATCGTTTATTGCTGAACTCGAAATGCAACTAAGATGTTTGAGGTTTTATTAGCGGGTTTACGAAAATATGACACAAGTTTTTATTTTTATATCTTTTTATTTTATATGGGACCAAAGTGGAATAGGTTTTGATAGTAAATGTGGTTTGGAAGATTAA